>JANRGW010003841.1:0-19459 GCA_024733675.1 Psilopsiagon aymara | reverse complement strand
CCACAAGTCAAAAACACAGTGCTGCACCAACTACCAAGAAGGGGAAAAATGACTGCTACTGCTGAACCCATGACAGTAATTCAAAAGGATGTACACTTTTTTTTATATTCGGTGAATAATCAATTAGTGATCCATAAACCAGGTTATTACCACTTGTACCATTGTCATTCATATAGAGTGTCAAATCAAGACAGCTATCAGTAACTGAGGATTGTATTGTATACTTTGCAAAAGTACTCTTGGATTGATAATGGTGGTTCTATTTTTTTCACCATCTTGTAAAATTGCCATTGAATTTATAATCGGTGCTGTACAGTGTTGCTGAAAACTGTTGATAATTAATTTTTAAAAGAAAATATGCCAATTGTATTGCACCTCATTCTGGTGTATCAGAAGATTAATAGGAAGATAAAGAGAATGTCAACTTCATCATAAAGGAGCTTAAATTGGGTTCCAGTTTGGTTATATAGCTAAAAGTAGTAGGTCATACTTAGGTAGGTCACACCACAGGGCAAAGAAGTCAATATATTTTGATGGGGAACTTGTACCTCTGAACAAGATTTTGATTGTGGGCAATGTGGTACAAAATTTGTTAGATGGAGTTGCTCTGGATTTCATCAGAGTGCATGAGATAAAATCTGGCTCAGAGCCTGACAAATGTTCCAGAACTGCTTGCTTCCTATTGGATGTGATACTGGTTTTGCTATGATTTTGATTAATCTATTCTAGGTAAACTTCCTTCTTCTGAGACACCTTTTTCTGAGCTTTCCTTTATGAAGTGCAAAGGCATTCTCTCCACCTTGTTATCCAGGTCCTATTCACAGAACACAACATTATTATGTCATGACATTTTATTCTTTATATAAATGTATTATAAGGAAGTAAAGCAAACAAAAGTTAATGAGAAGATGAGCTTTTTTTTGTGGTACTGCAGAAAGAAAGCAGTATTTCAGTGAAATAAGTGACAGCCAATAATGCAGTCGTTTTAATTTTTTTGAACACATTATATATTTCATTCTAGTAGTCTGCCTTAATTCACATACTACGCCTGTTGATACCAGGTTTATTTAAAATTCATTGAAAGTTACAGAAAATTGAGATTTACATTAAAAAACAAAAAAAAATGTCTTTGGAACATTCTGCATTTCTCCCTTTCTCCCTTTTCCAACTATCAATGTATGCAGCAAAAGGCTACTATGGCAGACAGCAGTCAAACTTCTCTTGGCATCACTTGTCAGTATTTCTCAAAAACCTTCATATAAAGGAAGCAGATATAGGAAACAGGCCTGCCAAACTTGCAAAGTCCTGGCTGCCATTATTGGGAATTGGGAACCACTTAAAAGCACTCCAACAAGGTACAGAGGCCTCATGGTGTGGTAATTCTTATTTCTGAGCATGTGAGACCTTGGTGTTGTTTGGAGGTACCAGGCTGAGACCTCTGAAGGGAGTGACTCTCAGCTGGTGTGCAGAGCAACACCTGCTGTGCTCTTCCACCATGGCTCTCCTGAGTACCCAAATGCCCTTGTGCATTTGTGGATCCTCTCCAACAGTAGAAATGCAGATTCCCCCCCTGCTCATACAATTTTGGCTGTATTCGTAATTCTGCTGATACAATTTTGGCTGTATTCCTAATTCTGCCCATGAGGAGGAATATGAGTAGCAATTGTTAAAAATTTGGGAAAGTAGATAATTGTCCCTTCAACACTGGGGACAAAAAGCATGTATAAACCATCAGGTACATTAGTCATGCCTTAGTATCTAATAGCCTTTTCATACAGTAAATTTTCCATTATTCATTGTGTTATTTACACTCTAGCGTATGTATTTGTGCTATACTATGAAACTGTTTCACAGGTGACTTCTAAGCAGACGCTACTTTAACCTCTGTAACTCTGAATGCATTGTAAACCCTTTAACCATTTTGGTTTTCCCCATCTATCACATTTATTTATGTTTTTTCTGTGACGTAATATGAAGCAATGGTTGCAGTAAGAAAAGCTGCAGTTGTGAACAAGAAGCTCTGTAGCAGTCAGTATACCATGCCAAGGCAGAGGGGCAGCAAAGGCAGCTCTATGAGGGCCAAGAGTCATGCTGTTCCTGCAGCTGAGACATCAGCTTTCTAGCTAAATCATGGTTTTGGTGTAATCTTTGCAGTGTGTTTTCTGGAGGTCAAAGCATTACAAGCTGTCAGCTGGCTGCAAGGAATAAATGTTTTGGTTTTGAAATGACTATATCAAAAGCTGTTAGCTCTCTACTGGTAGCAGAGGTGTTTTAAGTATGTTGTCTGCAGACTAATCAGCGCAGCAGTCTGGGACCTTTCTGTAGGTCAGCTCTAAAAAGCCAGGCTTCATTAAGGAGCTTGGAGAAGTACATTTGTCTGCCACTTGGAATCCAGCTATTGACATCAGTGTTTCATTGAATCACAAAGCAAGCTATTTCGGGCTGTTAGCATTCAACTAGGTAAACATCACTCATGCCTGAAGGAGGAGAGGTCAATGTGAAGCAGCCATGTGTTGTGAATGTTCTCTCCTCTTCCTGGGAAAAGATTTTTTTACTTCCATAATTTGGGGTGATCACTTCCCTCAGGGCTCCAGCCTCTACTGTTGTTACCTGTTGAAGGAGCTGGAAGAAAATGGGGGCTTTGATGTTACAGAATAGGCTGGAAATACAGATGGGAAACTCATTTCCTAAATCCATCTGTGCTGTATCTTTCACTTGCTGCCACAAAAATATGATTCCTCATCATTTAGGAGAGAGGGCTTCCTTTTTCACTTCATTTTCCTCAATAGCCCAGTGATCTCAAAAAAAAAATAGAACAAACAGTCCTCAGTCCTTTGTTCCCCTCTAGCAGTAAACAGTGACCAGAGTGAAGGAGAAAGGGCTCTGAATCTCTTCTCTGCCCAACCTGGAGCTGTGCCTGGGATTACTCTGACCCAGGTGTAGGACCTTGCGCTTATCATGGTTAAACTTCATCAGCCCACCTCACAAGCATGTCAAGATCTCTCTGTATTGCATTCCTTCCCTTCACCATACCAATTGAACCACACAGCTTGGTGTCATTGGAAAACTTACTGAGAGACCACTCAATCCCATGATCCATGTCACTGACAAAGACGTTGAACAAGACCGGTCCCAACACTGATCCCAGAGGGACACCACTCATTACTGGTATCCAGCTGGACATTGAGCCGTTAACCACAACTCTTTGCATGCGGCCATTTAGACAGTTCTTTATCCACTGAGTGGTCCACCTATCAAATTGATGCCTCTCCAATTTAGAGACAAGGATGTCGTGTGGGACATTGTCAAATGCTTTGTACAAGTCCAGGTAGATGACATCAATTGCTCTACCCCTGTCCATCAGTTCCGTAGCCACATCATAGAAGGCCACCAGATTGGTCAGGCAGGATTTCCCCTTAGTGAAGCCATGCTGGCTGTCACCAAGCACCTTGTTGTTCTTCATGTGCCTCAGCATGCCTTCCAGGAGAATCCGCTCCAAGGTTATACCAGGCACAGAGGTGAGGCTGACTGCTCTGTAGTTCCCAAGCTCATCCATTTTCCCCTTCTTGAAAATGGCGGTTATATTTCCCTTTTCCAGTCATTGGGAACTTCACCTGACTGCCATGATTTTTCAAATATGATGGAGAGTGGCTTAGGAACTTAATTTGCCAGCTTCTTCAGGACCCGCAGATGGATTTCATCAGAGCCCATGGACTTGTATACTTTCAGATTCCTAAGATGGTTTCGAACCAGATCCTCTGCTACAGTGGACCCAGGTTCTTCATTCTCACAGTCCCTGCATCTGCCTTCCAAGACTTAGGTGTTGTGGTCGGAGCATTTGCCAGTGAAGGCTGAGGTAAAGAAGTCATTAAGAACCTCAGCCTTCTCCAAATCCAAGGTAGCCAGTTCTCCCAATAGCTTCTGGAGGGCTAGACATTGTCCCTAGTCTGTCTTATATTTGCAGTATACTTACAGATTCCCTTCCAGTTTTCTTTAACATCCCTAGCCAAGTTTAAATCTAAGTAGGCCTTAGCCTTCCTAACCTGGTCCCTAGCTTCCTGGAAAACATTCCTGTACTCTTCTCAGACTGCCTGTCCTTGCTTTCACCATTTAAAAGCCTCTTTTTTCCTTTGAATTTTCCTCAGCAGTTCCTTATCCATCCAAGGAGGTCTCCTGGCCCTCCTGCAGCATTTCCTTCTAGTTGGGATGCATCGCTCCTAAGCTTGCAGGAGGTGATCCTTGAATATCAACCAACAGCCTTGAGCCCCCCTGCCCTCTAGGTTGATATCCCACGGAAGCTTCCTAAGCAGGTTCCTGAAGAGGCCAAAGTTTGCTCTCTTGAAGTCCAGGGCAGTGAGCTTGCTGCACGCTCTTCTCACTGTCCTGAGGATCTCAAATCCAACCAGCTCATAATCGCTGCAATCAAGGCTTCCCTGGAGAGTCACATTTCCAACCAGCCCATGCCTGTTGGTGAGCACGAGGTCAAGCATGGCACCTCTCCTTGTCGACTCCTCTATTACTTGCAGTAGAAAGTTGTCTTCCACACAGTTGAGGAACTTCCTGGATGGCCTGTGCTGGCCCATACTATTCTTCCAATAGATATCAGGGTGGTTGAAGTCTCCCATGAGAACAAGTGGCTCTATAATGTGTAAGGGCGTAACAGTGATGATTTATCTTTTGCTATGTACACTGGCTGCCAAGTTTATTGCATGCAGCTGTTTAAATTATCTGCCCAGAAGAATAAAAGACAAAAATCCTAAAGGCGCAGCAGATACTTTTGAAATTAGATTGCTTTCACTTCCACAGCCTCTGACCGACTGTCTGTCTTGTGAGGTGAGCAATTGGGTTGTTGCTAATGTAAAAGCAAGGGAATGGATAAGAGTGATTTTATACATATTTACTGAATTATTGAAGATTCTGAATTACTTTCTCAATGAAATTTTCTCATGTTATTGCCATGCTTTAACTCCTGAGCTGTGCAAGTAAATATTATACATTCAACAGCATTTGAATATTAATATGTTAAACTTAGAGGACGTGTATGATCTTTTTAATGCAACATAAGATGGTTATATTTTTGATAATGTTCACTACAAGATTTCTTATATTAAGTTATGCATTTAATTTTGAGTTCTAAAGGACCCCATTAGAAGTAAATTAATACATAGAACTGCTGCCATTCACATCTTTCAGTGTACTTCACATTTTTCTTTTGATGATTCAGGTTGTATGGTTTGTGGAAAATTTCTCTAAAGGTGCATATACACAGATTGGCTAGACAAAGAGCCTAAGAGCCCTTCAAACTAAGAGGAAGGAATAAAGAGAGACAAGAAGTGACTGAACAAAGTGGTTGAGAAAACAAATTCAAGGAAAAGGGGGCTGCTGAGATTTGATAAAAAGCCCAGAGCCACTCTTGGAATCAGTAATAGTATAGCAGATGAATTCAAGTGAATGAAAGTGATGATGATTATGTGGAGACTGAGAGAAAAGCTTCAAAGAACTTGCTTTCTAGGACATAGGTGAAATTGCTTTCCTTTTTCCAAAGAAATATGGAAGGTTGAGATGGTTGGGTCTGGAATAAGGGTCTCGGAAGAACCTTGATGTCTGTTCTTCAGAAGGAAAAGGTGGCAAGGCACAAGAAAGTAATGTCATCACACAAAATTTACAGGAAGACATAGCTTATCAGGCTCATTCAATGAATAACAATATACAACAGAAAATACTATATAACCCAAACGTGCTAATCCTGAAATCAGCATTTCTTGCAATGTTTAGGAGAAATCAGGTAGCTTGTACACATCCTCCAGTCAGCCCTGCAAAGCCATAAGAGCAGGGTAGAGGTGATGTATTTTTTACAAGGGTTAAAGTATTCATAGAGAACAGCTGAGCTAGCCAGAAACAGAAAACTGCTTTCAACTAGAAAACCTGCTAAGTTGGCAGGTTAGAAGCCCAGATCACCGTAATGTGTCAGCACACATGACATTCACAGGTGCTAGCATTACCTGTGCTCTTGCAGGTGGCTGCAACCAAGACCTTTCTGTGTGATGTCAGAATCCTCCAAGTGTTTTCTTTGTTGAATTGATTTATGACTCCTTAATGTCAAGCCTAGGAGCATGTGTGCTGTATGGTCTTTCAGTGGATCTGTCAGCAAATTTCTAACCACATTTCTGTCAAACTTTTTTTGTTCTTGGTTTATTGCTGTCTTGTGAAGAAAGAGAATTCTGGATGGTGAAACAGGGCAAGAAAAGTTTTGTTTCACTTCAATTTTAAGCAAGACAAATATTTCTGGTTTCAAATCAGCATTTTTTGCTTTTTGCATGTGACACTTGCCATAAAAGTTTTCATTATTTTGAAACCAATCCAGTTTTTGAGCTTGAAAATGCACACAGGTTTGGTGAAGGTTTTAATATCATTGTACTATCTCCTATCAAAAATTTTAGCTGAAGAGCTTATTCAAACTAAGAAGTTAGTTTTCTGAGCATCAGCGTCTAAGAGTGATTATATTGTTGTTGATTAATTGGACCACATTTGAAGGAATCAGGGAAAGCAATGGATTCCAGTGATGCATTTCAGAAAGAAAAGAGGCATGCGAACCTAGTTCCCTGTTGTGGCATAGATTCAAATAATTCTGAGGCAGTACAAATAAGGAGGAATTCAGGAAGCAGCACCTGTGCATTTAAAGGAATTAATTCCTTTTTTTATGATGCTACATAGATAAACTAATGTGGGGCGATGATTAACATTTTTATTCTTCTCTAGACATGCTCTGCTGAAGATACAGTTCCCTAGCTGCTGGTGGAAGTTTTTGGGGCTCACCTTGGGTTTTCTTTAAGTAAATTTCAAAAAATTAGGGAACTCTGTCATAAAGTCTGCTTTTTTTGGTGGGTAAGAGACGCAGTATTTTTGTGACTTTTTTTCTTTAAAAGGTAGGAAATGGGACTTCATTGATCGAAGTGTCACACAGCATCGAGGAAATGAAACATGCTCTCAAGTTCAGTTCCATGGGTTAAACACATTTCTGTTATGGCATACCAGCTTGTCCTTTCCTACAACCTTGTTTGCCTAAAATCCTGTCTGTACACCTGTGTGTGTATATTTGGAGACATTCCTGAAGTAACTTTAAGGAGACTAATGGTATTTATATAAGCAAAGAGCCATACTGGTAATATTGTCCTCTATTACAGAGATAAAGTGCTTCTAAATGAAACCATGCAAAGAGAGTTTAAAATTCTCTTTTGCCATAATTGTAATTAATCGTGTTGTTCTCAATGTGATGTGTCTCCAGAATAAATGGTATTAAGGTTATTAAGCCAGTGTAAATAAAACAAGATAATTACTGACAGGGGGTGTAATTGAAAAGACAATTCAAGTATGATTAAACCCCAACTTGCTGATACATTTATTCATTAGATATTAGTTTTAAACTGAATCTGTATGATCTTTTTTGGTTCAATTAGTATGATCTAATTTATCATTTCTGTATAGTGTCAGGCATTTAGAGATGTATTTGAAAAACTTAAAAACTGGTGTACGAATAACCTTAGTCTCTGAATGTTTCTGAATTCAAAATGAAACATGTATTTAAATAAGTAAGTACAAGGAGAGGGGAAGTGGTTCAGAAAAATTCAGCACACAAATATGGAAGCCTGACAAAACAGCAGCTACTTTGGATGGTTTCAGTGTTTAGAGTGATTGACTGAAAAACCGTTGGTGGATAGCCATGTGTCAAACGAATTGCCTCCTACTTTAAGACAAGGTATTTTTCAAGAGAGTACTTTCTGGTTACACTGTTGAATACCAATTGCAAAAAAAGCTACAAGCTACAGACACTGAGCTCAGCTTTCAAAGCATGCATTCAGTGTTCAGGAAAGACACTAGAATAACAACTCTAGCGGCTTTGTTGCAGAACCTGATTTAAAACAGGAACTAACCTTTCAAGTTTTTCCTCCTTGTTCTGCCTTTGTTCTTTGTAAATAAACATTGAAAGAAAGGCTCAAAGATGGGATTAGCTGTTTCTCATTCTTATCCAGTACTAGCCTTTCTGTGTCCCTGTGTGAACACATTGACTGGCTGCAGCTATGAATACATGCAGAATGTATAATAACTGACCAAAGAAACCAACTTTATTAAAGTCCCGGTCACCTAATTTCCTGTAGTCACTGACATCCAGAGTTGTTCTGATGATTCAGCTGGAAAACTTTCCAATTTTTCTATTTCATAGAAAAAAATCTTGTTTAAAACCAGCAAGTACTTCTCGCACAAAAACACACTCCTTCTAGAAATTTTACTCAGAGCAGACATAGGGTTATTAAGGAAAACTTACGAAGTTGCAGCAGGGCAAACAGTAAGACCATAGTGACATTTCTGGTGTTTTTCTGGTATCGGCAAAGCTGCTATTGCCTTAAAATGTCTGACGAAAGCATAATTTAAAAACAGCACTCTATTTGAGACAGTATTGTAGATACACTGATGTCGTCTGGCTTGTTCACTAAGATAAGTTCACTGGCCTGGACTCATCTTTTAAGATTTAACCACCAGTGAATGGCTCCAAAGTCATGCTGTAGAGTAAGAGGCATCTTGTAACATCAGTTTCACCAAAAAGAGTAGCAGGCTTTCTTGCAAATTGTCTTGGGAGATTCTGACTGGACACAAGAGGAAAATTTTTCACAGTTAATACAATCAATCTTTAGAATAATCTCCCCAGGGAAATGGTGGGTTCTCCAACACTGGACACTTAAGATTTGGCTGGACAGTATTCTGGGACATCTAGTTTAGGTCATGCTTGCCAGATAATCTTTGAGGTTTCTTCCAACCTGGTATTCTATGATTCAATGATGGTGCCATAGTTTCTGCCTGGCTTTATGGTAATGTCTCTGTGGCTGAGCTGTTTACTGAGAGAAGGCACATGCCATCATACATGCCTGTTTAGATCAGGTGCAATATTCTCTGTATGTTTCTCTTTGAATTTCCATAGTGTTTAGTGTGTGTAAACTGACAGCAAGTGTTATTTCTGGAGGAAGTCATAATCAAATTATATGATACTTTGATATATGGTGCTCTTAAAAAAAAAAAAATTAGTGTGAATTTTGGTCTCAGAACAAAAGAGAAATGCAAATGATTAACCCTTCTACCCATGTGCACATGCAGATAGATCTATGCTGTATTTCTTATGAAGGCAGAGAAGTGATATTCAAAAGAAAAGGAGAGGTCATTTTAAACAATCAAGAAGAGGAATAAATATCTCCTTCAATTTTTTTCCCCAGCTTGTTACTCTGAATGACTTCTCTTTGGTGGTGGTATTCATGCAACTGCAACTCTACTGCTGTTGCTGTTCTGATCAGTCATATTTTATGTTAACTCTTTACAAAGACTTTTTTCTGGACACATATATGGAAACCTTTTAAAGCCCCACATAATTACTGGTCAGTCAATGGGTTAAATGAGGATGCTTCAGACAGTAAAGAGAAGATGATCCAGAGGAGCTACAGATGTTACTGCAAGAGACCCTGTATTTATTTGTATCTCGGTGTGTACCTACTTATGCATACTTTATAGAATGGCAACTAGTGTATATCAATTTGTATTTTGTAAAAATACATGACTTTATGCAAGAGGAGGGGAACTCTCATTAGTATCAAAATATGTGCTGATCAGCTTATTAGTCACAGAACATACACCTCCAGTAGTCTAAGCAGGTATGTAGTCAAAGATTTTCCTGTGGGATTGATGATATTTCTCTCCTGGCACATTGCTTTTATGTACTGGCATTTTGATGTAATCAGTCAGTTGAAAAAACAAACAGTAAGGTCTTCAGAGATATATCCCTGGAACTTAAATTTTTTTTGTATTGCAAAGATTCAGGAGTGTCCAAAGGAAATTGATGCAAACTAAGACAAGGAGACCATCTGTTCCTCCCCCAGTCTGATGTATAAAATTTCATAAGCGGCCTCTGGAAGCTGCTCTAGATCCCACTCCAGCGTATCGATTACATTAAGTAACTGATCTTGCTTAATGAAGTGGCATCAGTATTTTTTCCTGTGATCTTTCAGGATGAAGTTCATGGCTTCTAAGGATATATCTGGCAAGATCAGATCCTCTTCTAGTGCTAAGAGTCATGTAAATAAAAAAAAATCAATTTGCTACTTAGGCTAGTTCTACCTGCAATGGCATGGAAGCTGCCTCTCTAATCTTCAGGGCCTAGGAATCACAGTTGTGCTTCATACTTGTCTCAGAAGTCCCATTTATGAGTAGTTCCTTTTTTCTTATCAGGTAGTCTGGCATGTATAAACACTTTCTGCCTGTCCACCCACACTTTGTCCTTTCTGTCTTCAGATGAAATACCCCATTTTGGGGCTCAGTAGTACAAAATTGATGAGCAAATAATACACTACAAGTGGGAAATACTGTTAGGTAAATGATTTGGTTGCTGCTGATTTTCAAATGCCTGAGCTTCAGCTAGAACAACTCATAAACCCAGAGGTTTTCTGTATTGTTTCAGCATTTCCCAGTTCTTCATGTTAAACTATATGTACTCTCATTCAAAATAAAGTATTGGTGTGGTAAAATATTTTAATTACACTGAAGGAGAAAAATCTGTTACCAGTATATTATTAAAAATAAAACACACACACAAGATTGAAAGATCCTATGGCATTAGATAGATTCTGAGTGTGGACTGAGATTTTCCTCTGCCTAAGGCACACGCCACTTGCCTTTAGGTGGATGCAGTGACCTAGAGTATCAACCAGCAAAAAAGTGGCTGTAATTGTTGATAGTGATTATTACATCATTACATTATTACTGCTTAGCTTGAGTGCACAAAGTTCTCTTTTGCTATCAACAGTGATGTTAAAAACACATTTTCTATCCTATGCTCTTTATTCGGTCAGTTTCCTGATACGGTAGGAAGAGAACGTAGTGTTTTTACTGAGGAAGACAAGGTCCTTGTCATTTAGTTCAGGATAGGCTTTGCTATGTGTTAGGTTCAGGTGATGAAAACCATGACCTTTTTTAAGCTCAGTAGTTCAGCTGGAGTCTCTAGTGCAATTAGAAATTGAAACAGGACGTAGAAGGGAGGTCAAGGCTCTGAGATTACTAAGGGAGGCATGTTTTGGTGTAATGAAAAACGTGAAAATAAGACAGTTCCAAGACCATGCAGGAAAGAGGCAACTGTTAAGGAAGTCAGTGAGGAATAGGTCACGTCTATCAAAATGGAAAATGGGCTTGGATGAGGGAAGATGTCAGAAATATAAGATAATTTATAATCTGGGTGAAATAGAGCATTCTGCATATTGCATTATTGAAACAGCTTCCCAAATGAATCCAGAGAGTTCCTGACCTCCCATTTCCTTCCTCTTGCTACTCATTATTTCTTCTCAAGTAATGCTGCTTCTTTAGCTGTTATCTTAGCCCTCTTTTTTTTTTTTTTTTTTTTTCCAGAATATTCCAGCATTCTTTAGCTTTGTTACTGCCTTTTTAAAGAAGAAAGCTTTTAGGCAAATACCTGACAGCACCTGGTCCAGTTGTCCTAAGGCACTGTGAAGACCCAGATAAAAAAAAAAAATAAAAAATTTCCACAGGAGGTCAAAATCTTTCTTTCAGTTTGCCTGTAAATTCCTGGTGATTGCATCTGCTTTTCACATTGTGCTCAGAAAACAAAATTTGTCCCTGTAATTCTGAAGCTGAGGAATGAGTAGAATTATGACTTTCCTTAATTAGTGCTACCTTTTAAAGGTCTATTTTAAGCTGTCTTCCTTCAGCCTGAATCATTTGATAGTTTCAAAAAATGTAATTTAATCGTATCTGATTGCTTGGTGGGATCTGCAATTAACTTAGGTGCAAGAGATTTAACAGTACTTGCCAGATGCTGCATAACTTACCAGGAGCTGCTTGTGCCACATGTAAGTGTGATGCTATTTAAATTTATCTGTCAGAATATTTTAAGCTTATGACTGACTAGTTTTTATTCCTTACTTTAATTTCTTTCCCCAGGATGACTCACATATAAAAAATCGTGTAATTATATTTTCTATACTACAAAACTATCCCTTGCAATTATGTTACATTGCTGTTGTTATTTTGAAAGATTAGAAACTACCTATATAAAAATTATTTTGAGGATGCAGTTGGGTGCTAAGATGAAGGTAAATTTTCAAGTAATTCTTGACATGACATTGAATAAGAAGCTTAAATGAACTCATTGAGAAAGCAGTTCTCATCTCAGAAGACCTCTGAAATCCCTTTCTACAAAAATAAATAGTAGTAGTAGTTTTTCAAATTATCTTATTCTCTTAGGACTAACATTTTTGTCCTATTTGGGAGTCATCAATCGCATAATTAAAATCAGCATAAGAATGAAAAAATTGGCTAACTCCCTGCAGGTAAAGATTTGGACTGTTTGGAGTGCCTTTCTGAGATCCAGATTTGTACTCTAAATCCTACTTTCAAGCATCCTTGCATTATAAATTTCTGAATACTGGACAATCTCAGGAGACTTTCATGTAGTTTTTGTGTTTCATTTTTCCTACAGTTTCACAAAGGTAAAACTTTAGAAGGAAATAAACCTCAGCTTAGATCTTGGCTCAGGAAGGACAATTGTTGCAAATTTTCACACCTCACAATCTGGCAGAAATGTTTTCATCATCTGAAATCTTCTCTGTCAAACTGTAAAATTTGCACAGTCATTAATATCTGAAATTCCCTTGAAAATTATTGTGAAAATAAATTGGTATGACAAATATTTTAAGTGGAATACTTGCCTAACCTAAACAACTGCAGCAACTCTGAAACTTAAAAAGGTCTTATGTACTCTATGGTCCCCAGGAGGTTATCAGAAAGTCCTGGTTTAGACCACCATTTATTTGGATGATATTGCAATAAACCCTGTCAGAGGTGAAAAAATTACTCTTGCCTTGTGATTTTGCCAGTCAGGCACACAAGCCCTTCATACAACTTTCCCAAATACAAAGCAGAAAGTGTATACTGACTGCATGAGAACATGGGGTTCTGCAGTCAGTCCTGCATGTCTTGTATTACATGTTATTTGCATTGAAATCAGGAAACAAACTGCTCAGTTGCATTCTGAATCCATCTGCATCCTTTATTTTACTGTTCATAAAACTGGAGAGTACTGCCTTTCATTGAAAAGACACTACAGATCTTAAATTTCCCAAGGAAAAATGTTTTCTTGTACAGTTGTTACAGATTCTAAAAAGCAAAACATAAGATGAAACCAGCACAAATCCAACAGACTTGACAGCTTATTGGTTGTGTGAATCAATCACGATTGATGCAACCATATCAGCTACTTGCCAGGAGTTCAGATTTCAAGATAGCATTTGAGACTGTAAAAGTAGTATTTGCAGCAACAGCCTTGATAGATATAATCCTGCCTAAAGCTCTGCATGCCACCCATACAACTGGTACTTTAGAAAAGGAGAAAACGTTCATTAACAATCACGTACAGAGAAGTTAACAAAAGTCACTACAAGCTTTTTGAGACTGTGAAATGTAAAAGCCTGCCAGCTACCCTAGCCAAAATGGACTGCCAAGTGATTTGCACAAAGCATGTGTAGAGATTTGGAAAGGCCAATCTAGAAAGTCAGACTTAAGCATCTGGGTTTGGTTTTGGTTTTTTCCTGGTAAAACCTGCACACCTGGGGAAGCAATTGTCCACAGAAAATTGTGTCCCCATTTTTTTTCTGAAAAAATGGGCCTTTCTGAAGGAACCTGAGCATGACTTCTGAAGTGACCCCTGAAGACAAGAGAACAAGATACTGTACAGCAAATTGACATTTCTTAGTGTTATAGATATATATATCTATAGATTTAAATACTTGACTTATTACTTCTCTGCTTATGGAGAAGCAAGAGGAGGAGTCATTTCTACATTTGTCCCTGAGCTTTCTTCCCATTCTGCTACCTTCTACCTGAGTTTGCCTTCCCACTTTATCTTTCTCCATTCTCTTTTCCTTCCTTCAAACCTTTATATCATTGCATGATGTTTTCTTTCTTATTTTACATTTAGTCACTTTGTATATTTCTTATTATTATTCCTAAGTCACTAAAACGGGCTTCTTTCCTGTCTTGGAGAGTCAGACTGTTTGGAGAATTGCCTATGATGAGAGATTTCCAGAAACACTGACTGTGGATTCACAGAGCAATTATGAAGGTTAACTGTCCTAAGGTAATTAGAAATCTCTCTACTATTTTAATTACCATGGATGCCTTGTTTCTGCCAAGGATGGTCTTGTTAAGAAGTTGCCATATATCAAGGAAACAAGTCAGTTGTACTAGTAATGCATTGGCAGACTCCTAAGTAGAACATAATGGATCACAAAAATGGACAAAACTTAATGCTCTTTCTGAAGCAGAACTGGAAGGCAGTGATCCTTCATTGCATGTAAAATATTAGCGAAAAGATCTTGCAATGATAATTCAATAAATCTTAAGTTAAATCTCTTTTCATATTTGAAAATACCAAATTGATGTTTCTACATATATAGGAGAAACTTATTTGAGGCAACAGATGTGATAAAGTTAGCTGAATCTCCTGTGAGCCAGTAAAATAAAAAGGCAGTTGATCTGTCTGGAGAAGCAAACACTACTCACTATATGACAAAAAAATAAAAAATAAAAAAAAAATATGCACAGTGAAAACCTAGAAAGTCTTGGAGGGGGGGGTGGTAAAAATGCTTTTACTAAGATTTTTAATTTAACTGGGTTTGCAAATATTGATGCAGAATTTGCTTGGCATTTTGCTTAACCAGGGCAACAAAGGGGGAGAGCTAGCATTGTTAGAACACTGCAGGTGATTGAATAGACCAGGAAAGATACATTTCACTGGGAACACTGAATTCAACTTTATCTGTGAATTGTCACAAACATAGTTCAAGTACCTTCATCTGCAACACAGGCTTTTTGGTGTGTTTCAGAAAATTCTCTGCAGTTTATTGCTCCAGCTGAATATGAGGAGACTTATCACAGCTCTTTAATCTCTTTGTGGATTTAAAAACCAAAACCACCTTTTTACTATATTGCTTCATCTTTAAAGTTGTCAGCACCATTGGCAAGTACTGAAGATGAACATGAAGGAGTTGTACTTTTCTGGATGTGATTAATTCTGGCACAGTCCTTGCTCCCATGGCTAAGCCTTTTGTGCAGTGCTGCTCTTGTCAGGTTCATTATGTGTGTGTTTTTCTTTCCAAGGTATTGTGTTTCACTATGAAACACTCCTCCAGGCTCAGATTTCGCAAACAGAATCTGAATCCCGCAGCATGATGGTTTCCAGGAAAAAAGAATTTGTTCCCTTGGAGGAAAGGAATGGATTTGGATTTTTAAAGGACTTCATTTTATTGCATAAAAAAACCACCTTGCTTTACATTTCTATATGTAACCTTTCACAAGCAGTTGCTTAGAAGTGACCTTGATGATCACTCAGTAAATTATAATCTATTATGTGAAATTTAAAGTTCTGTTTTAAAACATTAAATTCTTAGATGGTAATAACTTCCATGGTCTTAATGTGACTGTTCATAATATATTTTCCTTTCCTGCTAAGAACACATATAGTAAATGAAATTTTAAGCATGTTTTCCACTCTAGGAAATTAGCCCTGAAATTATAACACTGCTAAGGAAACTGAGTAAAGGTACAGGTATTATACATAATCTTTCCAGTTGTCTGTGAGATACATAAGCGAATACAGAAATGGTTTAAAGGTTTTCTAAAGTAGATCGAGTTTATTCAGACAGAAATTCCTATACAGGATGAAACTGAAGATTTCTAACAGAGGCTCCATAGAAAAAGTGAAGAATCTCATATTAAACAGGTGCGATATAATTGCCTTCATATTTGTTTCATTTCTCAACTCTATTTGCTAATAAAGAATAGAGCTCCTCATGAATATGACATAAATAAAGAATAGGTATTAGGGTTAAAATTATGCTGACAGTCTCCAGTCAGATCTTCTCATAGTTCATGGAGTGAACAACACAAATAACTTCTAAATATCAATAGATTTTATCGCTGGAGAAAAATACATAATACTTTAAGAAGTGGGTGATCACTGCTGACTCTTAGTGAAGTGTTTAGATTTATTTATTTACTCCTAGTTGTCTTTCAGCTTCTGTAATACTTTAAGAGAAATGGGTGTTTATCTGCAAAAGCAAAATCCATCACAGCCAGGGCAGTTTTGTGGTAAAATGGGACTAATTCAGTAGTGAACTTGGAGGCTATACCATGTGTTTTCCAGGAATGGCTACCCATGTGTTCTGTAAACCAGTCCACACCTCTCCTTGTTATCTTGGGCATAATTTATTTTGCTTTACATAATGCTGATGTTCTGGGAAATCATTCCTTCATATGAAGGGCCTTTTAATGCTGATAATGAATAGCAGGGTGTGGTTTTGTGGCAGTATAGGAAACAAAATCCTCCTTCAAAATACATATTTAAAGGAGGACTTCAGATTTTGTTGAATCCAGTGAACTTTTGATTCAACACAGCTGAAGGATGCCAAGTACATGAGTCTGAATTCTGCTTACTCCTGGATTAGTTCAGGAAGAGATGGCAGCAATGATGCCCTCTCAGTTTCATTCTTGTTCTAAGCATTAGTACTTGGAAACAGCTGTCTATTTTTGTCCACAGTATTTGCTGCTCTGAAGCTGCCAGCTTAGACGCTTGTTGTAGGATGAATGCTTACCACTATCTGTTAGGCCTGAAGTGAAACCAGTTTCACAGAAAATAGAAATCTCAGTGTATTTTTATAATATAATAATTTTGAAATCAAAGTAACTCTTCTGTTTCTTGAATTCGATTCTCCTCCCCACATCTCCAGGACCAGGATGTGAAGAAGAGGAGGAAGTGAGTGAGTGGCTGTGTGATTCTGAATTACCAGCTGGGTTTAAACCACAACAACTACTATTTCATCTGCTGACAAATATGGAATTGTATAATGCAGTAGTTCTTATTTCAGTCAAATCTGCATAAGTTATGGTACAGACTTCAAACCAACAGGAATTGTGTTTTAACAAGTTGGTTATTATTATTAGATGATTATATTAGTCAGTGTGATGAGTTTCTGAACTTTATTATTCCAGGTAAATACAATCCTCTAAAAGTTAAGTGTTTGCATATCTGTTGGTCAGTTATTCAAACCCATTGGATTCAGTTTTCATCCAATGTATTTCCAGTCAGTTATTGGTTAAAAATTAAAAAAAAAAAAAAAAACAAAACATAAGAATTGTACATCTTAATCTTCTATACTGTCAACATTTAAGTCTCACTCACCTTTTATGCTCAGTGATATAGCTTAGCTGATAACCTTTATATAGCTCAGGGACTTACTTCATTGCTTTCTAATACAGTTTCTGGAGAGTTTAGATTTAGATTACAATGTTGAATGACCATAGGGACTCAGGGAAATATGTTCTCATTAATGGACTTGTTAATGATTATCATTGAAGAGACTCTAATAGCATCAGATGTAACCACTGTCACAGCCCTTTATCTTTATCATGCAGATATGGGGATGCATCATTAATTCAAGCAGACTGATTCTCAGAGTTGTGCAAATTGATGAAGTATGATAATGTCTGAAGGAAATTAAAAGCTGCGCATTATCAATTTAATATTTCAGATTTCTATTTCCAATTAATACAGTCTAAAAATAAGAGGAATTGGACCATGATGGTAGCATGGGTCATGCAAAAGAGATCAGATTCAGACCATGCCTCTGTCAATTCTATGTTCGCTATGTTCCTTTGTATCCTCTTTGAGTGGGAGGTGACAAATACAAATTTGTATCAGTGAAGTCTCTCAGCTGCAAAGGTAAACATGTATATGCTATACAAGCACAAAACCCCTATGGCAATAAGAAAGAGTTTACAGAATCTAGAATTATTTTGTCACAAACTTCTTTCTCAGGAGTTACTTACATTTATTCCGGTATAGTCTCATATTGCTTTTTAAGTGATTGATAAATTTATGAAATGAAATATTCTAATTATATTATATCTAATATAAACATGCAAACATCTGAGACTGGTCCTGCACAGCTATAAAACATCATTTTGTTAAATTTCTTCTATGAGGCAAGAGTGGAATCAGTACTCTTTCTCTGAAATCTGACATATTCTTCTGGCATTATTCTTGGTGCAACATACTGTGCTTTTTCTTAAATTCAAAGACTGAAGAATAATTCTTGCTTACTTCCAGTTGTTTGGACATTGTCTTTTATAGGATGCTGCCAACCCTTGCAGATTTTTGACAATGTGGAGAATGCGTTATAAGGCCTGCAATGGTTACCCAGCTTGGTGTGAAAATTTGGAGAAGTGAAACATTAGTCTTCTGTGCCGTGTTAACTCTACTTTTCACAAAGGTAGTTCTGTCCCTTTTTCTCTCTCATCCAACCTGATTTGATGTAAGTTTTATGATAAAGTCTGTGCAAAGTCTCGGTCTATCACACTTCTCATCTGCTTTTTATTTCCTCTTAGGAAGCCGTGTTCTATCTGCATTGCAAGTTTCTAATTTTATTAATCCCAGTCCATCTAGAGCTGTTCCCTCAGAGAAATATTTCACTGCACACACCAGTTCATGTGCTGATATTTCTTGGTAGTATGCAGTGTCAGGTTAACACCTGTAAAAGACCTTGGTAAATGAAAAACTGGCTTATATATATTCAGTCACCTTAGCTCTTTTATCCGAATGTCTGACTTTCTTTCTGTCAGAGCTGAGCTGAAAACACACTGCAAAAGTAAATAGAGTTAAAATTGTACATTTTCCTTTTAAATAGAAATAGAATCAGTCTGTTGTTAATGTCACCTTAAATATCATGATTTAGCAATGGTGAAATAATAGGTAATGGCAGATATCACAGAATGTTAGGTTATATTAGACAGTTATTCTTTGAATACTATGAACACCTTATCAGTGCTTTATAAGAAAAATAAAGTCTGGTCTGCCTAGTTCTTTGTACTACTATTGAGTCTTGTTGACTCCTCCATGTCATTTTTAAATTTATAAAGTTTTATATCTACCAATTGGGCGGGGTAAATTCCTCCTGAATTTACCTTCTTTTAGCATACCAACAGCTGCAGAATTTTCCAAATCAGAGCCCACTTCCCCTTGAACGCATTTCTTTTGCAGTTCGGAAATCTTCAAACACCCCTTTGTGCTTTCACAATTGTTATACAGTAGTTTTCTGTAAATGTCCTACTGAGTTAATCAACTGGTTTTAGTGCCTTGGACCAGTCTTTGTGTCTGTTGCACATCATAGAATCATCAAATAGTTAGGATTGGAATAAACCTTAAAATCATCTAGTTCCAAGCCCCCTGCCAAAGGCGGGGACACCTACCACTAAACCATATCACACAAGGCTATGCCCAACCTGGCCTTGAACACCACCAGGGATGGAGCATTCACAAGTTCCCTGGGCAACCCATTCCAGTGCCTCACCACCC
>JANRGW010003839.1:0-21526 GCA_024733675.1 Psilopsiagon aymara | reverse complement strand
AGGACACCTGACCCAAACTGACCAAAGAGGTATTCCATACCACAGCACGTCATGCCCACTATAGAAACTGGGGGCAGCTACCTGGAAGGGTGAGATCAGTGCTCGGGTCGGGCTGGGTGTCGGTCGGTGGGTGGTGAGCGGTTGTATGCTCTCCCCTTGTTATTTCCCTTGTCATTATTATCATTGGTGGTAGCAGCAGTGGTTTGTGTTAGACCTTAGTTATCGACTGTTCTTATCTCGACCCATGGGAGTTACATTCTTTCCATTCTCCTCCCCATCCCTCTGGGTGCAGGGGGGAAGGAAAGGGGGAGTGAGCGAGCGGCTGCATGGCTGACTGAGCTAAACCGGGACAACAACTAACAAAATACTCCATAACATCATCACTTACTGCAAAGGGGTCAGCCTGTTCCCACGAAATGGGTGCTCCCCAGGACGCTGGCCTCATCTTCTCTGGCAGTGACTCCGGCACAGCAACGAGAATAAAGCAGATGTCCAACAGCGCTATGGCTGTAGCCAGCACCACGACCAGGCTGTCTCCGTAGACTCGACCAAGGTAGGCACCAATAGCAGGGCTGGTAACTAAACTTGCTGCAAAAGTTGCTGACACCTACAACAAGGAGCAGCTGGTAAGATCTGCAGTCAAAGGCCAACAGTCCTGTTACCCACGGCCCCCATTGCCACAAGCCTAACCATTTCCATCAGGCAGGGATTGAAAGTAACCTTTCTCCTGGGACACTGGGGTAGCAGTGGCTCTTTCCCAACACGTCTCAATTCCTGATGTGTACAGGCAGAAAGAAGCTATTTAGTTCCCATTCTGCTCCTCTGTAACTGCAGGGCTTGAGGGCCCTGAGACCGGGCAGGTCACTGGGAGGCACAGAGAAATGGAGAGGAGCTGTAGGAACTTGGACAAACAAACTACTTGGCTCCGCTTACAGCAGTGCCTGGAGCAGGCAGCACCGGGCTGTCACACAGCAGCAGTTCCAACAGCATCCAGGAACACGAGGTTAGACTTTTGACAAGATGATGGAGTAGTGCTGGTGTGAGAAACAATGGGGGGTAACTTGGAGCCTCCCAGACTACGCCATTAACACTGGTAACAACTGCTAAGAGAGACACATGAAGGACAGCTTTTAGCAGGTTTGAAGTTAGAAGCAGAATATTCAAGAGACACAGGACGGGGCACTAAAACCAATTCAACAGATAAACCTTGCTCCAAACTTGCCTCAGAAGAGACAAGAACACAGCTTTGAAAAGCTTCCCCTGCTGAAGGGTTTAGTACTGAAGACACAGGAATACCTACCAAGCCATAGGCCATGCTCCTTTCATGCTCTTGGGTTATGTCTGCTACATATGCAAAAACCACAGAAAACGTCACTGCAAACACTCCAGAGACGGAGATAACGGCAAAGTACCACCTGGAACGGAGCAAAGCAACCCATCAGAACAGTAAAGGGAACAAAGAGCCTCTACTTGCAGCCCGAGCACAGTTCAACACTAAATGACCTTGTCCAACTTGCCGTGACAAATACCAAGTTAAACGTGGATAAAGGCAAACTGAACGTGACTCGATACAGTTGTGCAGCTCCTCCTTAGTGTGCCAAGGACAGGCACTGGAATTCTGTAACATCTACAGGAAGCTGCTGTGCTTAAGAACTCGTAGAAGATGAGGTGCTGGATGCTTGCGACCCAAAGCAAATTGGGAACTTTAGGATTTTGAGGATCTGGTCATTGAGAGGTCAACACGAGCCTTATCTTTATGCTATAGACACCAGATGTGTCATTTGCACCATGAATCTACACTTAGAAACAAGCTACTTCCCAGAAAAGGGATGAGGAATCCATAAACTACGTGTGACCAGAGTGAAGGCTGGAAAGGTTCATGGAGCTTCCTGAAGAGGCTCTGCCCTGCAGAGTTTACTGGAGAGCACTCTAGTATCTTATTATCAATCTAGCATCCCATCATTCTAGGCAGAAGTACCTCAAGTAGGAAGTGGGGCCTTCAGCACAGAGCTCAAAACCTACAGCTCTTAAAATCCTGACCAAAGCATTTGGCCTCATGGCAGCTGCTCCAGTTTGACTCTGCACCGAAGGAATACAAAAGCATCAACCCTCCGTGAAGCACAAATGCTATTTTATCAACAATGCTACAAACACAAGCAACCCTGTCAAGAAACAACAGATCTAGTGTGAAAGCATTCACCTACCATGGGCTGATCTTCATCAGTGGTATTGGTGCACACGTGAAAAACACCGTTAGCAGCAGGAAGGACTTCCGTCCCCACACATCGGAGAGGGCACCGATGAGTGGGGCACTGAGAAAGGATAACAAGCCCTAAATGAAACAAAACATTTCCTGTTAGAACAGCTGGAAGTGGTTAGAACAGTGACAGCAAATCCTACCACAACCTGACAGCAGCCAGGCCTCTACTTTCAGTAAAGCTGAAGACTCTCGTGCGAGGCACTGAAGGCAACACGGTCCAGCGTTACCCATGTCTGGTTACACACAGCTGAGGTAACAAGTTGAGATCTGTTACCTCAGAACTGCATGAAATTCACAATGCAGATGATGCAGAGGCACCTGCAGGTTTATGAACTGTGCTTTGTAGTTTTATGCACTTTGAACTCACATAATCCTACTACCTGAGAAAGCCTCACTGCAGCAACGAGCTCCAAGTAAACCATTATCCAATTGCAACACCGTGTGTGTCAGCTGGGGCTGGTCAACTGCCTTCTTATTTGCGGACCCCAAACAGTGGGTAGAGACCAAACAACACCTAACTAAAAGTGAAATGATGCAGATTTGCTTTTTTAGCAGCAATGTATTCCTTGGTTTATTTGTACTGTGAGAGCTCTACTGAGAAACCTCTGGAATATGTTTTCCATTCAATTCCCTATTCGTCATCCCACCACTCACTTTACATTGTGCCTGCTAGAAACCTTTGCACCTTACCTTTACTCCTTGAATTAGACCATTCATTAGAAATGTATGTTTTGGGAAGGTTTCATGCAAAACCTGGAGGAAAAATACAAACAGTGTCATTTACACAGAGTATTAACTACACACATTGCTCATGACATGTCGAACATCTACAGTGGCACAACCACAGGAGTTTCACACTTTCATAGAATACCGGAACAGAAAAACAAGAGGAACCACAAATAATCTATTTAATTTTTAATTCACGTGGAAGGCACGTTGAGATTTTAGCTTTATGTGATAGAGGCCTCAGTTCTCTCCACACTTAGGGGAAGATTCATGTCATCCAGCTTCAGTGCCTGAAATCTGAACAGACCACAGAGAACCCAGATAATGGTCTCAGGTGGAGTCTTCACATGCTACTGTGTGACCTCTGGGGCCTGGGGAGGGAGAGAAGAGACCCCATCGTTCCCAAGTGCCTCTCCACTCGGTGGCTAGAGCCCAGCTGTGCAGGTAAGACAGGAGCACGCCTCAGTCTGACTGTGCCACGAGATGGACTCCATCCAGTGATCAAAGTGCAGCTCATCGCCAGGAGGAGACTGTCCATGGTCTACATCAGCTCACCAAGCTGCACCAAGACTGCGTTTTAGGTGGAGTCTGCTTGGAGATCTTTAAGCCTTTGCTCCTTTTAATAAGTGAGCTTGTGTCACTCTCAAAGAGTAAATCCAGATGGAAAGCAACCAACTCCACTAGAAAATAACTTGGTACAAACACATTGGGATGACTGGCTCGCTAATCACAGGGAAGCTCCTGACTGGTCCAACAGGGTCTGCATGCTCCATTTAAAGCACAGCCAGGTCAGTAAAGATCTCCCTCCCTTGAAATCTGACCAAATTTCAAGTCCTTACATTTGTAATGTGCGAAATTTTTGTAGCATCTTGAAAGGAAAGAGATTTCATTGCTGTCTCGCTGGTCTCAAGTCAGAACATATTTACATGCCAGCTTGAGCATTAGCAGACTGCACGTAAACAGCCCTGCTGCCCCACTACACTGCTGGTTCCAGGAATTTGAAACACAAAACTTCTCACATGCACAACGGAGCAGCCCAATGCTGTAGAATTGCCATTTAATTCAGAAGATGTTCAGGGCCTTTGCAGCAAATGTCCCATCTCCCATACAGCGAAAAGAATCTTCAGCCTATCACTTACCACCAGGGTGGGTGCTGTCAAGAGTCCCCAAGCAAAGAACTCCAAGAAGATCACTATCACAGCGTGGTAGACACTTGGAGAACCTATTCCTTGAGGCTAAAACAAGAAAAAAAACAGGGGGGTTAAACATCTAATAATCCACCACTGTCAGGAGAAATGCCTGGGAACACTACAAACAGAAGGATTAAGGAATAGGAGGGGACTCAAAACGTGGAATACAGTCACTCAAGTTAACTGGTACTCTGACATTCCTTTTTTTACCCCTCTGCTACCGTCATCCTGCGGTGTCTTAATCCCCTGAAGAATATAAAATGTGCTCCCATCTCAAAGTGAAAAATAAACCACTCCTACTGCCAGTCTGGGGAGCAAGGATGCTGAGAGCAGAGACAGCCTCTTCTCTGGGGAATTAGTTCCTTTTCCTTGAGAAAAAATGCGTAAGACCACACAATGTTGCATGGAATCAAGTTCTCGACCTTTCAAAACTCTCATCATGGCAAAGTCTGATTACCTGGTCTGACCAACAGCTTTAGAGTACTTCTGCTACTAAAAGGCACCATGGCTACAGACAAAATAGAGCTCTAAATCGGGGAACTAAAACCGAAAGAACGAACACCAGAAGCGAACCTCAGGAACAGCACTGATCACTTCCCAAATCTCGACAGCAGGCCTACGTTAGCCAAAATGTGCCTCAAGTGCAGGAAGAGACCTGGATAAAAGATCTGAAATAAGGAACTTGAAATTATTTGTGATTTAGTATAATCAGAAGTAGTTTTTGAGGAGAACAAAAAGCACGGGTGGGAGGACCTGCTCATCTCATACAGCTGCAAATGCCACCCTGTCAAACAACATGCCACAGCTCATCATTTGCAAATTGAGGAAACGGTGCATTAGTTATTTTCAGAGGGAGGCAGGATGAGTAAGTAACTCCTGAAAAATCTCATAAGCATGCTATAAGCTTGCGAGTGCTGCCTTAGCACCTACTTTCCTGGCTCTGTGTGCAGGTGAGTTACTGACAGGAGTACCACCAATTTGATCAGACCTAGCACTTGTACCCAGCAAACACACTGCTTCTCAAGAAAGCTCAGGGGGTGGTCTTATCAATGGGTATAGCTATCTGATGGGAGGGAGCAAAGACAAGCAGCCAGACTGCCTCAGAGGCATCAGGGACAGCTCTGAAGGTACATGCTGAAATACAGGAAATGCTACTTAAAACTGAAGCAAAGCAAGCTCTGGGGAACAGGCTGCCCAGTGAGGCTGTGGAGTCTCCACCCCTAAACCTGACTGGACTGCTGGCCCTGGCTGGGGGATGAGACTGGGTAGCTGGGCTAGAGATGTCCACAGGTGTCTTCCAACATCAAACACTATACAATTTGAAGGTGAGGGCAGTCAATACTACAGTCTTTCTTTTATGACAAGATTTATGCAAGTCATACCTAGCCCTTGTTTCCAGACTCCAGTATTTCCAACAAGTTGGGGGTGGGAGGGAAGAAAGAAAGCCTTCTGAACTGTAGGAAGCACAGAAAACCACACTGGCCATTTACCCCTACTGCTAGAAAAGATGGTAACTTTCAAAAATAACTATACCAATACTTTACCATCCTACAGGTGAGCTACAAAAGTGCCTTAGCACTGTACTCATTTTCTTTCCCCAGCCCTCTTCAGTAAATACAGACACACCACACAGATATTTCTGCTATCTTTATAGCCTGCTCTCTTCAGGAGGTAAATTTACAGTCTTTATAGGTACGGAAAGCAGCTATAATTATCTTCACTTCCCACAATTCCTCTCCCTTTCCACCCACGACCCTTACTTTAGTTTTGGGTGAAAAATCTATCCAGCTCTGCACGAACTGTGAGCAACGTTCTCGTGAAGCCAGGTTCACTCTTACAGCCCTCAGATCCCTGTCACTTTTCCTGGCTCATGACCCCAATGTATTACAGCAGGCGAGGCTGGAGTCAGGAATCACCCCTGCCCCTCCACACACCGGGCATCAAAAGCACTTTGCCGTGCTCACAGGCAGCAAACACAAGCTCCATGTCCAGCTGAAGTGGCTATCCTGCACAGCTCAACTGCTGGTGGCTCCTGCCCCTGCCAGGTCACCTCGCTGTAAGAACCGGATCAGGTGTTGCCATTACACCGGCAGAAACAAGCAGAGGTGACATTCAGATCACCAGCTTCCTTGTTGCTCGTGCTCACCTATCACAGGTACTGTCATTCACTCTGATTTATATATTAAAAAAAAGAAGTATTAGTCGCATTTAGATTATTACCTCGACAGCTATTTTTAAAGATGGCTGCAACTATAACATAGCAAAAATACTCCTGAGGTGGAAGAAAGAGGGAAAGAGCTGAAGAAGTGGAGATATTACAGCACACTAAGATATATGATGTGCATTCAGCCCACAAGGACAAGTCTGATGCACCCTCCTACCCCAACACGTCCAGTGCAGGTGCTGGGTATTCAGCCCTGTCCCACTCCACACACCCGCCCTGCTGTGCTTTACAAACTAGCTAACACAGTTTCATGAGACACAATAACCTAAGTGCCACCAAACCAGAAGCCTTCCACCTAGAGGAAAGGCACAGAAAAGATACACTCGTGTGAACAATCTGGGACCAAGATGCTCCCATCAGAGCTACAGCAACTCTCCTCTGCAATCGTGTAGCCAGAGCCGATCAGAACCTGCGGCACAGAACGGTGCTAAGAAAGCCCCTTCCTCTCGTTAGAGAGAAAACACCTTTAACCAAACACGCTGTACTGTCAGTCATGCTCATGATAAAACGTGGACATGCCAGGCAACCCTGAGAACGCACACCTGACAACAGAGTAACCATGAAGGCAACAAAGGCATCACACGGATGATGATGGCTGCGGCTCCTCTGCTGGGCAAAGGCTCCAAAGCAAGTACTAATCTCTACCTCTCCCTCGCACTGCCCAGGTGGGTACCTCCTAGCCCATTTCAAGGCTGTTTCCAAAATGCATAATCTTACATCAAATGAATTCTAACCGCTCAGAAAGGAAAGCAAGATTAAGAACAGTGTTGAAACCAACCACTTTGCTGGTGTAACTGCTGCTCCTCTGCTGACCAAGACAACACACACTTGAGTACACACCAGGGCACATTCTGTCCCGTGCTGCAGCCAACAGAGCCTCCTGCAGTACCCAGCACCTCAGTGTAACCTGCGGCAGCAGGAGAGGCTCTGCAGAGGCAACAGCAGGTTTCCCCACCTGCTCGCTTTCCTCTTTCCACGGCAGAACCACTGATTAGAAGTGGCAATAGATTCAAGCAACTGAAGTTTCCCTTCTGTCAACACTTTCTGCCTGTGACACTGCCTCATTAAACAGCTGTATATTCTTGCTGGCGACAGTCACAGAGTCATCTTAGATGCCCTATAGTGTCAAACTAAACCAATCATGCTGGAAACAGACATTTGGATGCTTGATTAATTGCTGGTCTGCCAGTTGGAGACATTCACCAGTTTCCATAATGTCACGCAGCACACTGGGTAAGCAAAGAAACTAAGGAGACAGAGCAAGTGCAGCTGCTCAAACCTTTCAACAAATGTTAAAAAACAATCCAGGCATGAAGTTTTGCTGTCATTATAAAGAATACTCCACCACACCAAACTTTACAAACACGTTAAACAAACTCATTCTCAAGATGTTTATTTGAAGGCAGACAGTATCACAAGCTGGCATTTTTGTTATCCAACAGCAATCTGCATACCTTCATCTAATGCTTATAGCCCATTTTTCCTTAAACCCAAGTGAAAATGGTACAGAACCCATGCAAGTTTGCACTCTGCTTTGACACCGATGGGAAGCACTGAGTGTAGTACCGCAGGTATCACCTACTGCAGCGTTAGAATAGCCCTTCTCCTCCCTCAGCAAAAGAAAGATGAAGTTGAAAGATAAAGAACACTTGCATTTTAATCAATTTTTTAATCAATGATTACTCCAGAGAGAGATTCGGAAGCACCATGTCCCGTGAGTAACAATGTGCACTCTGCTTCTACTACCATTCTAAAATACTTGCATTTAGTATTTGTATAGGGTAATAACATACATTCCATCTTTACAAAGAGCAGGAAAACACACCCTAGGAAACATCAACATCCATCACTGGAATTAGTTTTGCTTCTTAATACTAAGTAATCCAGACATGGCCACCAGTGCCTCTGACACCTCCTTCTTCTCACTTACTGTTCCAAATGGACAAACTGAAGGACCACCAGCAATTTAGGCTGTCAAGAGGTCTCTTTATTTGAAGTAACGATACTGTGTTTAGAAGCTACACAATATTCCATAGCGGAAAAAATCCAGGGGCAATGCTACACTGGAAGCAATGCTACTCATCAGTTTAAACCAAAACCAAGCTCCAGCAGCCAAAACATGAAGCAGCTTCCTTTCTTTTTCGGTATTTCTGTATTTAAGAGGAAGCAAGGCAGGGGGAGGGAGCTGCAAACCACTTCTGCCAGGCAGCCTTCATGGGACTTCTCTGATGCACCGTCCCACTCACAGGACTCCTCTTCCTCAGACGGAAGCAGAAGGCAGCAGCGATGGGATCCACTCCCTACGCAGGGGAAGCCCATCACACAGCCTTTGCACCAGCAGCACCGGAGGGGCTCCTGCCCTCCTCCAGGCCGAGCCAGGCCATTGTGCAGCCTGCTACTGCTCCAAGCACACGGCTGTCTGCAGTCACCGAGGCTGGAAAAGCCCTTTCAGCTCCTCCAGTCCAACTGTTCTCCAGCCCTGCCAAGGCCACCACTGACCCATGGCACCGAGGCCTCGTCTCCACGCTGTGTGAACACTCGCAGGGCCGGTGACTGCAGCCCTGCCCTGGGCAGCCTGTTCCAGCGCTGAGCACCCTCTGGGGAAGGAATTGCTCCTCAGCTCCAGTTTAACCCCCCCCGATGCAGCTGCTTCCCAGCAGCGTCCCTTCTGCAAAGATCCCTTTCAATAATGTCCAATACAAGGTAGGTTTAGGTCAGGCCTAACGTACAACACCGGAGGGTCGCGCACGGGTGCAAGTGATCCGCAGCTACCCACGCCCGGCTCCCGACTCGCACCCGCTCCGGAGCCCTGCCCAGCGGCCTAGCCTGAGACCCAGCACCCCGCTGACGACCCGCACCCGGGACGCTCTTCCGGGCGCTCCCCCGCCAGCCGCCTCACGGGAGCCAGCCCGGGCTGCCCCAGCGCGGCTGCAGCGGCCGCATCGGAACGGAAACGGAAACCGACACCGAGCCCCGCGGGCCGCCGCGCCTTGGGGCACCTTGCCCTCTACTCTCCCGTGACGGACAGGCGCCTCTTCAAGCCGGCGGAGGCCGCCGCGCTCCAGGAGAAGGAGGCAGCGGCTGGGACGGCCCCCGAGGAGCAGGCGGCGGAGGATGAGAGCAGGCAGCAGCAGGAGGGGCAGGCAGAGGCCCCGCTGCCGAGCACGGAGGCGGTGTTCCGCAGACGGGCTGTTTTCCAGGTGCGCAGAGGGGCTTCGGGCAAGAAGCAGGGAGCGAGCCGCGAAGCTGGTTGGAGAGGAAAGGGCCCTGCGGGCCCGGTCTGGCGTCCCTCTCTGGTCGCGCATCTCTGGCAGCGCCGGTGCTCCCTAGCAGTTTCTTTGCAGCAGGGAGCCTCCTGGCTGCGGGAAGAGCTGATGTAGCGCGGAGCGGGATGGGGGTTCTTGTGGGGCTGGAGGCCGCTCATGAACTTTCCCTCTGCAGTTTTTGGAGCAGAAGTATGGCTATTTCCACTGCAAAGAATGCAAGACCAGATGGGAGAGTGCTTATGTGTGGTGCATTTCTGGAAGCAACAAGGTATTTAACGAATCATTTCTTGCTCCTGAGACTTGCGACACTGGCACCAAATCTGTGACAAATTGGATGCTTTGGCACAAATTTAAGTACTGAACACCCTGACTAAGTCTCTGTAGTAACCAAGGATTTGGTTCTTGTTTTTTTCTTTTTAGGTGTACTTCAAGCAGCTATGTCGCAAATGCCAAAAGGCCTTCAATCCCTATCGAGTGGAAGCAATTCAGTGCCAGGTCAGTTGCAGATGTCAGTATCCTCGTAAAACTGACAGATTGTCATAAACTATAATGGTTTACAGTTGCTGAATTAGATTCTGGCTTTCTCTGGAAGAGGACTTGCTTTCATCGAAGTATTGGGAAATGGTATTTGGGAAAGGTTTAAGGGGGTAGGACTCCTTCTCCTGCAGACAGCTTTTATGAATGGTTTTCTGTTCAGACAGTACCGTGCCTAGCTACATGAAGGGTAGGGTTGTGTGCTTCTAGGTGAAAAGGCTTTTACAGCTTAACTGCATAAAGTTTTTACCATGAGCTCTTTTAAGTGTATTAACTCAAATGTGTTGCTGTGATTAAGGAAAACAAAATATGACTAACATGAAGTGGGCACTTTTGATCCACTACTCATAAAATGTCTTGTTTCCTAAGACCTGTTCAAAGACTCGTTGTTCCTGCCCTCAGAAGAAAAGACACATTGATCTCAGGAGACCTCATCGCCAAGAACTCTGTGGTCGCTGCAAAGACAAGAAGTTGTCCTGTGATAGCACTTACAGCTTCAAGTACATTGTCTGACCTGTGTGACCTCCTTCCATTTTGTGCTTTGCTCTTTGTCAGTCTCTTACAATATTTTGACTTTAGGCTTTTGACCTGGCATTGGATAATGGATAAAGACTTTTGTACTATTTATAAAACACATAACCTAATTGTATATATGCTGTGAATAAAGTTCAGTAGAAATGTGCTATCCCTTAGTTTTGTCTTGCTGGGATGAAACAGGAAAGTATATCTGGAGGGAAACAGAACCTATTTGGTTTCCTAAAGCAAGTAAGTTTTGTGTGTCATCTGCCTTTAGGGGGATGCAAAGATTAAAACTGGGACAGAGTTTTTTCCTCCAGTCACTCAAACTGAACTAATGTGAAAGATGCAAATGTTCTGGAGCATAACATCTGGTGTAGATGTATCTGTATCTCTTCCTACTGGCTCTCTATATAAAAAAAGGCAGTTTGGTTGAAAACTGTATGCTAGATTATGCCTGTAACATACTTTTCCTATGCGTGTTCCACATGTCCTCCAAGTGAGCAGGGGCAATACTTTTCAAGCTGGTCTGTCTGTGATTGTGTGACACGTTTTCTAGGCTTAATGTGACCTAAAAGAGGAAGAACAAATCCTGGTGCCCCCAATTCAATACTGTTTTGTTTCTCAGAAGTTCTTTAGTCATTTAATGTAGCTCCAGCATAGGTGGCTTGAATGTAATTGGAGGGAGTAACAATGTGCTTTCATGGAATCAAAATGTGTTTGGGGAATCCTAATTCAAGTCCCACTGTTGTAGAAGCACAGTGGGGTATTACTGCAGTTCATATTGTCCTAGGGCTCTGTGAAGTTTTGTTGGGAATATATGGATTTCTGCTATGACTGAAATTTAGAACCGATGCTCAGAAAGATAGATGGCTGCATGACAGCTTTTGTTTTATCTGTGAAGAGCTACAGACTAGAGTGGAAGGAACCTCTGGAGGACTTTATACTCAGGGGAGGAAAAATTTCAGGAAGTTGCTTAATGGATCACACTCTACCTCCAGGGCAGTAATGAGGGACGTATACCGGGTAGTTTGTCCTGTTCAACATCTTTACCAGTGATCTGGAAGACACATGAGTGTATACTTGTCAAGTTTGTAGATGACATCAAAGTGTGTGGGGGGGTGGGGGTGGCTGATCCAGCTGAGGGCAGTACTGCCCTTTGGAGAGATCTCATCAGGGATGGGATAACAGAAGCCTTGTCATACTCAGCTGGGACAAGAGGAAATTCCTGTCCCTTGGTGGGGAGAACCCTTTGCAGTGACAGAGGACTGCTGGCAAGGGGACAGCTCACTGGAAAGTGCCCCTGGGATTTGGTTGTCAGTGAGCTGGGGGTGGAGCCAGCAGTGGCCCATGGCAGCAAAGGTAACAGCAGCATCCCTGGCTATGAAAAGAGCCATTGGAGCAGCAGAAGCAATTGTCCCACTTTATTCAGTACTTATTAGATCGCATCTAGGTAGATTACTGTATTCAGTTTTGGGCTCTCCAAATGATAAAAATGTTGATCAACTGTAAGGAGTTCAGTGGAGGCCACCACGCTGGTCACAGGGCTGGAGCACTTGCTCTGTGAGATATTGAAAGAAATGGGTGTGCTCAGTCTGAAGCAGCAAAGGGGGGCTGACAGTAGCCTGTGAGGTTATAGTTATTCTGGAAAGATGAAGCCAGGCCCTTCAATGTGGCCCGTAATAGCTGCCCAAGAGACAACACACAAAACTAAATGGGTACAGACAAGAAAAAGGGGAAGCTTTTCTACCATGAGAACACCCAAGCAGAACAGGTTGCCTAGGGAGGCCCTGCACTCTCCATGCTTGATTTTTTTTCATGACCCAAATGGATAAAGGCCTGAATAACCTGGTCTGATCTCATATTTGACCGTGCTTCAAAGTGGAGACAGACTATGTGACCTCCTCAAGTGCCTTCCCACCTGACTTTTCCTGTGACTGTGATCTGTAATATAGCCATGATTTTGCTAAGTGGCAGAGCAAGTCTCAGCTTTCACCAACTGCTAAAACTTTTTGCAGACCACCCCAATTACAGTTCCGAATAGCTTTCAAAGGTGAAATACACAACTGAAATTTGAAGATGACTTTAACCATTACAGATTATTGTACTCAGAAAAACAGCTGTGTGATTTGCCTTGCATTTATTTTGACCTGCAACTAGAACTGCCCTGCAGAGCTCTATGGACTACAAAACTGGGAAACCCGTAAAAGAAGTTGATTCCAACCCCTGTGCATCAATACTTTTTCAAGATTCACATAAAATGGTGGAAGTGTTCTGAAAATGAAAAAGGGGTGCAAGAGAGAGGGCTTTTCTGCATTCTCAGAGCTGAGCCTGGTATATCAGGCTGGACAGCTTTTCTTTTGCATTCAGTATAAGAATAAAACCCACCAAAACCCAGCACTGGAATGAACAGGACCATTACTGATGTTTTTAACAGAAACAAACCTTCACCCCTATTTTGGATTTTTTTTTGTTACGAAACTGCTTTAGTCAGTGTCCTCTTCCTGGTTGAGTTGCAACTGAAGACTGACAATAAAGCCCTTGCATTTCTCACCGTTATATTTCAGTGTAATGAATGGTTTCAACATAAGTGATGGAAAAGGTGTCTTGGGGCTGCTGATCATGGATACCATCTGCAACAGTATAGATTCAGACAAGAACACAATCTTCACAACAAGCACATACTCTGTTGTGATTACATATGACTTTTATATTTTAGTTAAATGGACGTACTTATCCAAATATCAACCAAAGTTACTTCACAAAAACGGTAAGTGTATTTACAGAGTGAATAAGTTACATAGTTGTCAGAATAAAAGTGTCTCAGATGTGCAACAGATTTACATGCATACATTTAACACTGGACAGCAGTTAAATGTAAGAAAAAAACCATACAGGTATGACTTTTATATATACATTACAAATAAAATAAGACATCTCTTTAAAGAAACTTAACATGAGAACTTGCATTTCACGTTAATATTTTTACTTTTTATACTCAAAATTTATATTAAATAAAAATACGCATGCATAACAGTTCAAAAGATTTGACTCTGCGATGGGACTTTCTCCTACAAAATGGCAAGTTAAATTAGATCAACCATCCTTTAATAGTATAAATATATTCATAAAAGCAACCCTCTAGTAAAAAGCAGACAAGGTCCTTTAAAAAAAAACAACAAAAAAAGAAAATCTACCAAGACCATTCATGATGCTTGGGGGGCCTAAGAACAGACCTTTGCAATATGATCCAGTACCTTCAGAGACAGTAGCCTAGTAACATTAGGAAATGTACTTCATAGCAGCTCATTGTTTTAAGATACAGTAATCATATTCAAATTACAGTGTACATTAAACTGTAGTCCATTTACAATTTGTTTCATATACACAGGCTCTCAGCTTTTGACCAACAAGATTCTGTGGCCAGCTTCATTCTGCCCATCTTTCACTCAACCAAGTAAGAGAAAAAAGGAAAAAAAATGTACAAGTTGTTGGTTTGTTTTTTTTTTTAACAAAAAAATATTATTTAATGGAGGAAACATTGCACTTTTGCCAACCTAAAATTAATTTGCTATAAAGGAAGTATTGTTCAGTGTAGTAGGCTTTGGTATGCAACGGAAGTCACTTCTTCAGTAGTGAGTTGCAGTTGCTCAGTGAAATGCTAACTGATTTTTGTGCAACACAGAACAAAGGATGTTGTCCAGATGCTCTATGCTACCTTTGTCCTTACAGTATTGCTACACATTTGAAATTCAGCCCATCTCTTTTTAGAAGAAATCCTAAATGTAACAAGAGTGAGTACAGTTTGACCAAACCTTTGTAAGGCTGAGAAGACATTGAGCCACCTCACTCCAACAGGGCAGCACTCCCAGCTTGAAAGAGGCCACAAGAGTCCTGTCAGAGACTTGTGCCAGAAATGCTGGAGTCTGGAAGAAAAGTATTGATGACCCGGTAACTCTGAGCTCTGCGGATCATATCGCGGATCTCTATATTCAGTTCCATTAATTTGGTACAGATTTCAGTCAGGCTCTGGTTGGAGCCCACCAGTGCATAGGTGCCTGTCTGACCCAGGGTTTGGTGCCTGAAGTAAATGTTCAGTAGTGTCTGGACTTCATCATCAGAGCTACTTCCAAAGATGTCATTGGGCCACAAAATCCTGCAATCAAACAGGAAGACAATGTGCGTATATTAGCACAGCACAGATGGAAGCCAGGGATAGGGATCTCTAAAAGGAGAACTGACTCACACATGCTTACAAGCCAAAAGCAACTCTGGTTTATGCTACTTATTTGTTACTCAGTGGGTTATCAAGCACTGAAATCACATCAAAGCACAATTCTTACTATCTAAAAACCAAACAGCTTAAGAAAACTCATTCAAATAAGTGGAACTGGGCTAAATGTTAGCTGATGCCAGTGACATTCACCTATCAGGAATCAGTTCTGTAAAAATATCAAGAGCCTCACAGAAGTACTTTTGATCTACTCAGTGTAATTAGACACCTTAACGGTTGCAAGCATACATGTTTGAATTACTGATTTGATACTGTTACTTGTGGCACACTGCTGCAAAAGTTAGTAATATCAATGCCCCCATGTACCTTCTTGAAACATATTCAATTAGTTATGCTGAGTCAGCACATTACATTTAATATAAAATTTGGAAAGTAATAAATGCATACTTTTCTAATAACATGAAAGCCTAATATGAGCCATGTAGCAAAACTTGCCTGCATTCTCTTATTTGTCGCACGGCTTTAACAAGTTCATTGTTTTTCAAGCACTCCAGCATGGACTGAATAGCTGCTTCCGTAGAATTGAATGTGGGCTCAGATTCCATCGTCGGAGGCTCAGCTGCGACTGCAGCAGTAGCATCCTTAAGGTTTTTCTTCAACTCACTCAGTTCTCTTGACATATTTAACAGCTGTTACAAGGAGAAAGATGAGAGATGAGTATTTTCATTCTCCACAGGCACCAAAGGCAGTAGCTATTTCAAGCCTGTACTATATTGGATGTACACGTTATGGGAAAGATCCTCTTTTAACACAAGGACATTTCCTGACCTCTGAGCTCTGTACAATACAGGGAAGACACAAACTACAGATTTTTAAGATTTGTGCTTCCTTTAACCCTATACTGTATTTTTGGTTTGCTAAAATGCAAGAATACATCTAAACAATCTTTTATTTTTCACCCCTGCTACTCTTTTCACTCCATAGTGGATAGTTTAAGAAAACATCGACTTCTCCTAGCAATGATGCTGTCATTTATTTACAAAACACATGCAGCATCTGACATGATTAACAGATGGACAGGAATTGTATAACCCTCTGTCAGACTTTAAAGTTCACTTGGCACAAGACTTACAAGAAAGTTAACAGTTAATTTCTAAACTCTATCTTTTCATGCTCACACATCCTAGAAATAAGCACTCTCACATGAACTAATGATGGAACCTCCTTTCAGTACTAGCTTACGGCTCCAGCAAAATACATGAATTTCATGGTAAAACAGCTCTTCCTCATATTATTGTTTTGCTGTTTCACAGGCTGCATCATTTGTAAAATTTCTAACTATGAAATACAGTTACTGGAATCAATTCTCTTATAAGGAACACAAAATATTTCTAAAATTTGAGACTACTTTAAGATGCCTCCTGTCCTGTGTTCTCTTAAAAGTGGACGTCCCAGTCACAACAAGCCAGCCTTCAGAACAGTGCCTTAAGATACAATAAATATTCATCTCTTTGTAATGCGACAGCATATCTGATAAAACAATTTCTATTTAGACAGACTCTCTAAGCTACTTGAATATGTCATAAAATACATTTATAGCTTCAAATTTATTTTACAGCTACAAAGTACTATAACTTCTTCCCCTCAATAGCTCAAAATATATACACTTTACCAGGAGAAACATACCTATGGAATGGCAAGTTAAATCTTTCCTTAGATGATGCCCATTCAGCTTAATCACCTCAAACATATTTCAAAGTATTATGCATTTTATGCAATTGCTGAAAATAAACTTGACTAACAGTATTGTTCTTGTGATCTGTCTATTTTAAAGAAAGATACATGGGTTTATCTAAAAACAAGCAGCTATTTGGGTCAAAGGCGATAGTGTGTATGTGAAACATATGTAAAGAAGAAAGCTTGTAAAAATCATAGCGTGAAAAAGATGACATTAAGGTATTTAGTTTATTATATATTTAAAATAGATTTAATATTCAATGTTTAATGTAAACATTAAACTGATTTCCATGTATTTATCTACAGAATAAGAAAGGGCAGTATGCTTGTAGTCAAAATATAAAGTAGTTCTACGCTATGCACCTTTGTTTGCTCAGGTATGAGAGGATGCAAAACCATTCCATAACTGTTTGTAAAAAACTGCTGCTGATGTTTCTAGTATAATGCACATGCAACGGAGACAGTTTATACGGCTGGAAATTGCCACACATTATTCCAGCAAAAATCTTCATTTTGCATCCACATAAAGATTAATTTACCCAATTATTTTGTTATTTCCATGCTAACAAGTGCTCCTGGTCTAAGTGTCTCCACAAAGTTCAGAGAAAATCAGTCATGATCTAGGAAAAGGCTGTTCTCTGTATGTGTAATTAAGATTAACTTCCTAAAAATTAAGGCCTCATTCAAAATAAAAATAAACCACTTGAAGATGTTCACACAGAGTAAATCCCCATTACATGTAAAGTGTGCGAGTGAAGGTAAGATTTCATTTATCATACTAGTTTGTTACCACTGACCAAAATGACTTTTGAAAACTGAATGTATAAAAGATCGCAGTCTCTGAAAGTACAATTACAAGAAATGCAGTCTCTTGACTATATTTTAATGCAGATGCTGCTGTACTGAAGGATTTTGTCTGCAAACTTATATTCAAGGTGAAATGATGTAATCTTTGGTACAAGTCCATAGAAAGAAATATAAGCACATTAAAGTTCCTTTTTCACTGTAAGGCTTTTTAGTTTGTTACATACCTCTGGCATGGAACTGACTTCATGCACTTGTCCGATAAGTTTACAGTAGGACTGAAAAAGCAACAGCAGCTGGAAGTGCAGTTTATATAATCTCTGACACAGTTCCAATTGCTAAGGAAAGATTTGTGGAAGAAAAATTATAAAGATCAGTGAGTTAGACTAATTTCCAATAACAAATAAAACACATTGAGATAGTCCAGTTCTCAGAAAACATTGTTTTACTGGAGTATGATCATATACTGTTTCAGAAAACAACATTCTTCTGCAGGTAGGTCATATAAGACACTGAAAATAAAAATTATAATGGCTAGCTCTCATGTAGCACACATCAGCATCAATCTCAAAGCAGTTTATATAGGTTAGCTTCACTGTCTGCAATTTGCAGATGGAAAGCAGATGCAGAATATGAGGGAAATTACTTTGCTGCGTGAAACGAAACTCTTTAAAACTTCAGAAATGGCCAAAGACCATTTCTCAGAGGATGGAAATCCAAGAGAGAAGCAATGAAGTAGTTGTCTAAGAGGTCAAAGCTCCTGCCTGCTTCTCTAAGGAAGAGGGAGAGAGGCAATAAATCCATCCAGGAGCAGTCAGGAGGAAGTGCCAGCTCTGCAGCTTAAACCCCAGCTCACGGATTTTCCACCATCTTAAAGAAACCATACAAATGATGGATGGATTTTAATGTGTAAGAGGACCTTTGGCTTCTACAATGTATTCTCTCAGATTAAGTAGATACTGTTCTATGAATATTAACTTGTTTCTTCCAGTGAGATGCACAGTGCCACACAAAAGGTGCTGACACATTGAAGTAACACGTGATGGGCATGTCTGCCAGAGGACTCAAGCTAATATATTTATGACCCTGGTATTCATGTGCCTTTCAGGGGGGGGGAATCTGGTATTTCTATAGCTGGATCATGACAGGGAAGGGAGGCATATTTGATCTTTGGCAAATTATGGAAGAAGTGAAACTTTTGCAAGTACAATTGCATGCCAAACATGACAGAAAAGAAGCAGCAGCAATTAATGTCTTTGCTTCCTTAAAGCACTTCATACATGCTTACCTACCAGCATGTACTTCAGCTACTTGGTGAACTGGGGTCTGTGCAAACGCCAGCACAAATACTTTGAAAGTACTTTAAAAACACGATAAATGTTAATTTGAGTGAAGTTCCTATTTTACATATGGTTCAATATTTAAGTGCCAGGGTTTTTATTAGTAAGTCAAAATTAGAACTGTATCCTTATGCATTTCCAGTTCCAAAATTTCTGTACCATCCATACAAGGCTGAGGGGCTGAGGTCGAGGAGATATTCTTTGGCAAGTTTCAGCTGTTTGTCAGGGAGAAGTGAACACCAATCACCCATCTATGAACAGTCATCCAAGGACACTGCCAAAATCAAGTAGAAGTAGTCTCCTTCTGGAGGAGATTTACCAAGGAGAATGGGAGCAAGAGGAGAGTGCCAAGCCATGGGGTGTCAATCTGGCAGGGTTTGTCCTGCTGTGAAGGCCTGGCAGACAGGGCTGCTTGCACTTCAGCCTTGCTCTGCCACAGCAGCATAGCTCAGCACTGTAAATTCGCCTGGTCTGAGCTCTGTAGTGATAAACTGTTTCTGGTTTCTGAGTTGGAATGTTTTATGCTTGTTATTTGTGGTCATGGTTGGACTGTTCCTGTCCCAGATGGAATCCCACCACACCTGATATAACAGCAAAGACCCACAGGAAGTGAAGGAAGGCCCATCAGATCCACGGTGGAGAAAAAGGGAGGGAATGGTTGTGCAACCTGCTAGGACAGAACAGGCTCATGGGCAGGGACAAAACCTATTGGTGGACAGAAGAATGAAGAGGAAAGGCATGAAGGATGCTGCCTGTTAAATAAACCTGTCCAGTGGCCATTCTCTGCAACTGAGGCCATGGAGCACTGCCATGTTTGCATTTGTGTGGCTGATCATTCTTCTCCCAAAATAAAGAGTGAATGTTTAGGTACAATCTCCTGGAAATGGTTCTGGCTTCTGTTTTACTCCAACCACGCTCTGTCTGTCGGGGGCTGGCTGGCACCCCAGGCAGGGAATGTGCTAACTGTTCACCACTAATACCAGACCGGGGACACACACTTGCTCCCTGGTCCTTTTTTAGGTGGAACACAGCCCCAGGTTCTCCAACAGGGATCCAATTCACTCTTTTCAAATTCTGGAGAACCAGCAATGCTACATATCAGCTACAAACACATCTACTTGGAGCTGCCAGGGAGTTAAAAATTAACTGAAAACCATGACATGGCACAACATAAAAAAATAAAAAACTTATGATAGCTTGGCAGGTAACACATGACTTTTTTCAGTCCTTACAGAATAATAATTCAGTTTCACCCTTCTGGTTGCTAATCTGAGTGAAAACAAACTAAGGTCAAATCAAAGATTCAGGTTTGACTCAGTACTTAGTTACCCTATCAAGCAACTTCATCTTTGCTCTTCCTAAGTATTAGAAACCAATAGTGGTGAAACTATTAATCAACATATAAACAAAACAAATTTAAACCATAGCTATATGTCAACTCTAAATTGTAGATTTTCATTAGGCCAAAATTGAGAATTATGAATTCTAAAATAACAAAGAAGTTATCTTTCACTCCAGCATATGACACACATTTAAATGCTTCATTTAAAAAAAAAATATGTAAATGACCACTTAAAACATATGAAGGTGTCAGAATTTTGGTGCAGTATTTTTAGATTTCACAAAACACACATTAGTAAATTATTTTAGTCACTGCATGTAGAACCACATATTCTACAGGAAAATTATAATGAAAAAGGAAAACATGCTTAGAAGTAAAACAGTAAAACTGGGGTGAATTAGTCCATCTACAGATGGACAAAGAATATGAAAGAGCTTCAACTTACTGCAAGAGATTCCATTTGCTACACAGCAAGCATGGCACAGGAGAAAAGGAAAGGAAAGAAAGTATAGTGTCAGTGAAATGCATGCAATAGGAAGCACAGCCCGTCTTTAATAGCATAACTTGTCAGCAGTATTAGCAATGCTTGCCTCAACCTGATAACTGGTTGGAAATATCACATACAACATGCACAGCATTCTTAACAAAATCAAACTTCAATTCTGATGGTAAATTCCAGTCTAAATACCCTCAGTTAGATCTTCAGATATATTAGCTCTGATGTACCCCACTCAGTAAATGCTGTAACTAATGAACACAATGACATCTGCCTAGTTACAGCCTGGTATCAGCACATACGCACAGTATCACAAAACATTTGGAATTCTTATAAAAATTATTTACCTTATCATCAGTACAAAGGCAACAAACACAGAAATGTGAAATAATGCTAATTTTGTATAGCCTGACAAAGTGTTTCATTCTGGTTTCTTTCCATTGGCCTTACTATTAAAAAATGTATGAAAAGTACTGTCCCAAATCCTGCCCTTTTACTCTTCTGTAAAACCATGACAAACTATGCTTAAAGCTCTTGTGATGTTTAATTTCATGCTTTTTACATTGCTTGAATAATTTTCTTCTTCTATTTGGTACTCTTGAAAAAGCCCCCTTCTATCTTGGCTTCCATGCAGTTCACATAAATTAGGCTTTGTAAAGCTAAATTCAAGATAAGAGGACGAGAGCAGACAGATCACTGCACTCTAATAAATTCACAGGTGTGCTGGCTTGTGTTTTTCAAATCTTGTTTGTCTCTGTCTCAGCTCTTCTGAAGTTTACCGTGCCACCAAGTTTCATTTGGACTTTCAAAAAGATTGCAATCCACATAATTTCTAATTTGTCATGGAATTTACGTTC
>JANRGW010003838.1:0-12998 GCA_024733675.1 Psilopsiagon aymara | reverse complement strand
TTATCCACTGAGTGGTCCACCTATCAAATTGATGTCTCTCCAATTTAGAGACAAGGATGTCATGTGAGACAGTGTCAGACACTTTGCAGAAGTCCAGGTAGATGACATCAACTGCTCTACCCCTGTCCATCAGTTCCGCAGCCTCTTCATAGAAGGCCACCAAATTGGTGAGGCAGGATTTCCCCTTAGTGAAGCCATGCTGGCTGTCACCAACCACCTGGATTTGAACTGGATAATAAAAAAGAATTAGGATAGCAAAAAGGAGAGAAAAAAACCCCAAGTAAAAACCAACCAATCAAGCAAACAAAAACCCTGAATCACTAAACAGAAGGAATAATAGCAATAGTAAAAAACAGCAAAATGCATTAGCTATGCCAAAGGGCCCTGACAGCAGGCTGCTCAGTGAAGGAGCTCTTGAGTACAGGTCATGGAGAAACACAAACAAAGGGGAGTGATCAGAGAATGAGGTACACATTCATAAAGGCACCATAAAAAATGATAAGTCTTCCAAATGACTACATGGAATTGAAAATTTCAGGGCTAAACACAATTAAATGCTGTTCTGAACCCAGAGCCTGGGACAAAGTCTTTGCCTGAAAAGAATAAAAGCCAATGGACATTTAAAAAGTGGTTACAAATTTGTATGCTTTCATTTCCCAATATATTAAATTAAAATATTAACTTACCTACAAGATACACTTTATAGTCTCCACTCCTTCAGTGTTCAAAGGGCTCTGAGATCTTAGGAGGATAGACCGATACAGGAGTACAAAATATATTCTTTATGATTAGCATCTTATTGATCAAAATTTCTCATATATTTGGAAATTCTCCCTGAACTGACTTTTCAAACCCACACAGCAGAGTTTGAGTACATGTGAAAAATAACCCGGAGACCTTTGATCCAATTAAGCTGAAGAGATGGAAAATTTATTCAGAATGCTGGATGAATATTCTTACTTTAAAAAAATCTGTAAGGCTCTGTAAGATAATAAGAACAACGAAACCACAGAGTATAAATTCTTCTTATGTCAAATCTCTTTGGACTTCTGATCTGGCTACAGCAGGAGATGGAAAAATGTACAATTTCAGTTCTTAGAGAGATAACCTATAAAAATATCTGTGTGAGGAATGCAAAAAGCCATTTACCAAGGAATGTATGTAATCAACATCCCATTAAAGAAAGGTATGTTTTCAAAATCCAACTGCATTGAGATTGTTAGTAAACCTTCCAAGAATTTGAACATGGCATTGTACTGATGTGGACAATTTTCATTTCATTCTGTAATACAAGACCCTCTGATAACGGCATAAATACTCAGTGACTGATACTTGCAAAGTAAAAATGCAGTCCACTTCATAATAGAATATACCTTTCATCTTGTCCACTGGCTAGTCCATAGAAGATAAGAATCTACAACTGCTCCTGATGGTGTTTTTAATACTAAGAAACTTAGTCCTTGTGGGCTTAATTAGATTAAATGTGACAGGCTTGATATTGATATGATATGCAGTCACACTAAAGTGATATACAGTAGCTTTATTCATTATTTGAAAATCTGGTTTTATCCAGTTTCTTTAAAGAAATTAGTCAGTGGTACAGGTTTTACTTATCTTTGAAGGATTTAATTGCTATGATTTAACCAAACTGGACATGGATCATTAAAAAGAACATAACGAAATATTGTGCTACTTAAGTCTTCTGCCTTGGTTGAATCAAAGTTCACATCATAATAATCCATTTCACTTAAACCAGAAGAGGGAAAAATTTCAGCTTAAATTTGCCTAATTCTGTAATCATTACACCTGGTTTACAAATCATTTACCTGTTTTACTGACTTCAGTATGTTTTATGCCTATTTTACATCAGTGTAATAGAGAAAAAAACAAGGCCCAAGAATTTTAACTCTACTCTTCTTAGCCTTCCCTAGTCACACAGCTAAGTTGTATATAATTGTATGTATGAAACGAGAGCAGTTTATGCTACAGCAGTGTCCTCAAAAATTGGAGCATCTGTCCTTGTATGATTGCCACTGAGCACCAGGTAGAGCCACACAGACCTGAGCTATAGAAGATTAAAGCACTTCAATCATGCTGCTTCTATGTTAAGTGCTAGGTATTGCTCAGAAAATATGAAGTCCACGTTTTCCCTGGGCACTTATAATCAAGAGTATTAAATCTATGCAGGAATTCCCTATGATTTTCTAGATAACCCAGTTGAAGAACAGAAATTTCACAGAAGACAAAATACAACATAGTCTTTTATACACTAATAAATCACAGTAGGATTCGCAGAATTATCCCCAGGAATACTGGAAGTTCTTGGCTTTTTATGATGAATTTACAGACTTTAAAATCTTCCTCAAAAGGAATACAGATGCATCTATATGGAGAAGGATTTCAGTATGTGTTGCTTATACAGTCCCACCATCACTAGCTCACCTCCTGAACCAGAACTGCTCTGAATTACTTTCACCACCTGTTCACAGTCAGAGGAAACAGTGACTACAGCAAATGCTCAGAGGTATTTGTAGTTGTCTTCCAGGGTGATACCTGCAGTTGCAATCTTTCAACTGGCTTACTTGACAAAGAGAGTCATCAAGAGTCAGATATCTCATGAAGAGGTTACTGCCTGTCACAATAAAAGAGGAACAGCTAGTTCACACAGTACATTTTAGCCACCTTCCTTCACTGTTGGCATAACATTCAAGGCATTCCATAATCTCTGGTTGTGATAATGGAGACCACTATTTCCTGGGTTCCCAATGGCTTGCGTTGCCTGAGCAACAGTGCTGCATTATGCGAGCAACCAGTTGGGCAATTTTCTGATTTAACAGGTAGGGAAGCCTGAGTAGCTAGAATAAACACATCTCATGAATACATATAGGCTTTAAAGAGTTTCTTATTAAAAAGAGAAGTTCAAATAAAACCTTATCTTGCTTGTTTCCAACACTTTTATTAGGCTAGACCGGGCTTCCAGGAAACCCTAAAGGTATGGATGACCCAGACAAACCTAATAAATTTGGTGCTGTGGTGGACAGTGAGGAGCTCAGAAACCCTGCAACCATTGGTTCCAAAGCTTCCAGGTTCATTCACTCTTCCCAGGGCTTCCAGTGTCCCAGTTCCCTTCATCCTCTTGAGTTCCAAGCAGAGCACCTAAGCTGTGCACTGCAGTTGAGGCAGATGTCTTGAAGCTGAGCTCTCTGCCTCTGTTTCAACATTTTTGAAGACTGTTTTTAATAAAACATTTGTATTTATCTTAAAATATTTATCAATAAATCCTTCCACATCAAATATTGATATTTCTACATTTTTTTCTAACATAAACAATTTTCATCGCAAACACAAGTTTCCCACAAGGCAGGTATTTCTATTTTAACCAGTTCTGCTCCCAGTTATTTCATGCATTTATCATTATGATATGCTGGTAAGACAGAAAAGTACAACCCTCCTCATGTTACAGGGAAGGAACAGGCAGCAGACTTACTAACTGGTAAAGAGGACTTGAAACAAGACACACCATCACAAGCTTGCAGCTAAGCAAGGGTAAGCAGGTGAGACAAGGTGATGGGAGCAAGAGAGCTCTTGGAAAGGATTAAATAGGTGTAAAGGGGCCACCACAAATTCCTATACACAAACACAGGCAGCCAGAGAAATGGGATCAGCTAGAGTTCTGCATCCAGATACACTATGACATCACAGAAATCACTGAGACATTAAGAGATGGACAGACGGATGGATGGATGGATGGATGGATGGATGGATGGATGAATGGATGGATGGATGACAAGGGGTAACAGGTTCAAACTTAAACAGATGAAGTTTAGACTGGATATGAGGAAGAAATTCTTTACTGTAAGGGTGGTGATGCACTGGAATGGGTTGCCCAGGGAAGCTGTGAATGCTCCATCACTGGCGCTGTTCAAGACAGGGTTGGACATAGCCTTGGGTGGCATGGTTTACTGGGAGGTGTCCCTGCTCATGGCAAGGGGCTTGGAACTAGATGATCTTAAGGTCCTTTCCAACCCTAACTATTCTATGATTCTATGATTCTATGAGATAGACAGAGGCTCACAGAGGAAATATTATAACATTGCCTAGGCACTGAGGGATGATGCCAGGAAACCCAAGGCTCAGGTAGAGTTTAAACTTGCAAAGGGCACTGGGGACAAGAACAGATTCTACTACTACATTAGCATTAAAAGATTATAATGGGGGCCTGATGCTGAATAGAGTGGGTGATTTAGTGACAGTCGTCATAGATAAGGTTGAGGTACCCAATGCTTCCTTTGCCTCAGTCTTCACAAGCAAGGTCTCCCATGCTGTTGTGCCTAGAAAGGGAAGAAAAGCTGAACTGTCTTCCCCTCAGGAAAGTATCGAGGCAAGAATTTCTTGAGAAAACTTGACTCGTCTAATGTGATCAGATCACACATGTCCTAATGTCCTATGAGGTGAAGTTGAGCTTATTCAGCCTGGAGAAGGGTTTCAGAAGGATAAACGGGAGAACCAGCAGCCAGAACACTGCTGTACCGCAGTGCTGTTCAACACATAAATTAGGACACAACTCCTCTGCTGGTTTCCTGATCTAGTGAAACTCGTGAGAACCCCCACCTGAGGGGAGGGCAAGATTCTTCCAACACTGTCTGCATAATCAAGGATGACTGACCGTTTCTTCTGCATTGCCGCTCTTTTCGACTGGCCTGTTCATTTTCAGTCTTCTGGATTTTCAGTCTTTTCATTTCACCCCCCCCTACAATATTTCCCTTGGGAGGAAAAGTGTTGAATCTTCAGTATTTCAGCACCAAACAGTACATTGTTTGTTGAACTACACACTCAGACACTCTTGCCTCAAATTTCCAGTGTTGCATTTCCATTCTCTCTGTAAAAGAGACCTTTGGGATTAACAAATATTGCACAACATTTATGAGTTAATTTTTATTTAAATCTTAAAAGTCTTCTTGAATCTTCTAATTGGAATTGATTTATTATCAAACAGTAGATCTTTATGAAGTATAAGTTAAGTGACTGAATAATACACAGACACAAATATAGAGTGACGCAGAAATAAATCCTCTTAACAGTAATATGGATTAATTTCCACTTCTATGGCCAGTTTATATAAGAGAAAAACATTACTATATAAACCATAGAAGGATGTATCTGCAGAGAAAAAAATACATCAGATACCTTCTGCTTCCCAGCAAGAAGCTCCTGCCAGAATCAGCAAAATGGGTGCTTTAGAGAGAAAGACAAAATGAATGAGAAAATGAAAACGTAAGGAAGGGACTGGTTCAATACAGTAAAATGAATAGAGGCCATGGAAAGCTTTACTAAGGATTGTCACAAGCCAATTATTCACTTTACTGGGTTCATTGGACCACAAACTTCCCAAAATATTTGTGGAATGATTATTAGTTGCTACCTGATAAGCTAAATGCCAGGGTTTTTTTCTTCTTTTTTGCTAAAGATTACCTCATTTTCACATTTCAAAAGTAATACTGCTGGAGATCTGATTATTGCTTCATCCCAACCTCACTGTTGTTTTGACATAAAAATACCTCTAAAAACCAGCAATCTAAAATCTCACTCCTGCTCCTGCTAACTTTGGGATTTCAGGATCAAACTTACAGAGAGGCAAATGTAAAAGACACCTTGCTAATAATCCCAGAGGAAGGATTAGCTACAAATAAGTGTGGATTTCAGGGGTATGTTTTAATTACTTGGTTCATTTCTTGAGAGTACTGAGGAAGAAATGAGACGACAAGCACAAACTGAATTCAGGGAGCTTGGCAAACCAGGAGGAGAAGGGAGACTGGCAAGCGCAGACTGTGTGCAGGGGGCCATGCTGTAATTCAGTTCAGTGCAACTTATCAGATTGACAAACTCTACAAATGTCACCAAAGCGAAAGAGTAAAGCCAGTCCTACAGGTATCTGTTAAGTAGGTGCAATCCAAATCAAATAGCTCAAACTGGGATCCCACATCAATTCCGGATGCAGCACAAGCTGTTACATAGTATGCCTGCCATCTCTCTTCCTACTAGGCTCAGGCAGCCTTTACACTCTTGTAGCACCTCATAATTTGAGGTAATGTGCTTTTTTAATCTATGCATCAGTCTGATATGTATTGAAATTGATGCATGAAGTTCATCCCTGCCTCCTCTTCTCCTGTCACAGTAGGCTCTGATTTCCAGGTTTTATTTCATGCTTAATTAGAGCACTAATTTAAAATTAAGACAAAGGTGAGTAGAATTTAATAGAGACCAAAAAAACCCCAAACATATCATTCATAGAAAACTCTGTGTAGTATAGTGGGAGCCTATTCATTTAGACCAAAGACCTTCTTAGTGCCTATCAGTTTTCTTTGTGCATGCCCACAGCTTCGGTGCCCACCCCTCTTCAGCCTGTCAGCATCCACAGTCATCATCCCCCTGCTTACATCCATAGCATACTTCTAGCCATGCTTTGTGCACATTAATGGGATTAAGCTCTTTGCAAATGCAGCTGCAATCTTTCTCCCTGTGGAGAGTGAGTGCAGGAAACTGCCCATGCCTTTAAGCAGCAGCACTGCAGAAAGGTGCTGTGCGGATGCTCCCAGCCTGTGCCCTTCACCCTGGCCCCCTGGCTACAGGCAAGCCCAGGCTGCATGCCAGTCCTAAAGAGGGTGATGTACTGCTGGGAGAATTAAAGATGGATTGGGTCTGACAGACAGCAGAAGAAACCTATGTCTCATCTATGCCATAAGGATTGTGGGGCACAGCTCTAGGAGGGTGTCTGCTGCTCCAGTGACTCTGTGTTCTACATGAATCCATCCAGAGATCTCAGGGAGCCCGATGCACAGTGCATACATTGTGTAAGACCAGTGGTTTTAAAAACAAAACACTTCAGAGATAATTTCTATTTGAGACATCAAAAAGATCACCAGCTCTGCAAATGAGCATGCACACACTGCTTCACCATTAGATATTAGGAAAAAAATTTCTTCCCTGTGAGGGTGCTGAGGCCCTGGCACGGGTTTCCCAGAGAAGCTGTGGCTGCCCCATCCCTGACAGTGTTCAAGACCACATTGGACAGGCTTGGAGCAACCTGATCTAGTGGAAGGTGTCCCTGCCTATGGCAAGGGGTTAGAATCAGATGATCTTTAAAGCCCCTTCCAACCCAACCCATTCTGTGATTCTATGATCACTTCTGCAGTTATTCACCAAAAGTGTTGATTTTAATCCTGCTCAAATCAACTGCTAACATCCTAAATTCCAGCACTTGACACAGTTTTTGCTGGTTATGGGCTTAGGCTGATACTCTAAACTCTTTTCCCTTTATTGTTACCATAAGAAGCAACAAAATACAGACCTAAATATAAATTTCCATGAGGAATTCCCTGGTTTCTCTGCACAGGAGAAGCCCGAGCTGTGGCACAGTCCAGCAGTAGTTTGTATGAAGCAGCACTGAGTGAGCAGAAATGATCCTGCATCTGAATGCCTTGTTTTTTCACCTACAGCTAGGATGACTTAGCAGAACAGCCCTGCATCTTTACGCAGTATCACAGGTCCAGCCATGGTTACAAATACCCTTGCTGACTGACTGAAAGGGTCTTAATTTGTCTCCTAATCAAACTATAATCTGTGATGAACTGTTATTAAAATGGACAAACCTTGGGGCTCTGTCCTGATCCCTTTATAATCTAAATATTCGCACTCCTCAGGAGCAGCAGGAGCAAGGTATTTGCCTGATAAACCTCCCAGGCCCCTTTAGGAAAGGGTGCAAAGAGAAAAACAAATCACAAACCTGTAGTGCGACAGATTTTGTAACCTTGTGGTATTTTTTTGCCAGAAAACCTTCTGTTCAGTACAGCCTGCCCTCCATAATTCTTGCAGAGGACATAAATAAATTATTCCCTTTTTTTTTCTCTCTTTAAAGACACAGCGTACAAGATCCTGAGCGTACAAAATCAGTGGCAGCTCAGGGTGCTCACTGGAGAAGCAGTTCGTGTTTAGGGGATCATGCCTAAGTAGAAAGTGTCGGAGTATGTTAACATGCAGAGGAAAGACAGTTCAAGGCTGAAGTTCATGTGAGGAGACTGGTTGATGTCACAAGCTGTGAAACTGCATCTCCTCTAACTGATGGGTTGTAGCAAAATGCTGAATGTTGGTCCTCTATGGCTCTTCACAAACGAGTTCTCTTGTTCTGCTTCATGTGTTCTCCTGCAAAACCAGCATAAATAATACAGAAACTGGGCAATCACTAAATCTGTAGTCTTTCATGTCATCTACACAGCGAAACCAGAAATTCTGGGCAATCAAGTGTTTTTAGGGGGTTCCAGGTTTTTTTTTCTTCCTGGGTATGTAGAAATCAAATTAAGAGAATTCAGACCTCCAGCTTGCTATAATAAACAAGGAGACCTGGTTCACTAGAAAGTCAGCTTCTGTCTTTCCAAACTGGACAACTGTCATTTGGTCTGCAGACACAACTGTGGCAGTGAGGTTGAACATTTCATGTTCTGCTAACTCAGCAGTGTAGTCGCTGTTGTCAACCTTGTATTTCTACCTAGACATACAACTGTACATCTTTCTCTTGCATTTGAATACATACTGTGTATTGTGAAGTACACAACAAAAATCCATCAGTTTAGGTTCAGGTCTCATCTCTCCACCATACAAAGCTCAATCATGCCCCACAGACACTGCGGTTGCCATTCTGACTGTGTTAGCACAGTGGCCCTGGTTTGAATCTGTCCTCACCATGTCAGGTGATAAACATAGAGCTAGAAATAGTCACAGCTCCAGAGGACTCACTATTTATTGTTTTACTCTGGAGCAGTAAAAACTGCTTAAATTACAAATGTTATTCTAGACAAATGGTAGTAAAATCTTCACACCGTGTCATAACATCACAAGTTACACACTAACCAAACACTGCTGAAGAAGCTATTCAGAAGTACTTCTGAATCCTGAAACATATTTGAAATATTTCATTCCTCTTCCTGTAAAAGCCAGATGCATTCATTATGATGAACTCTATTTGCCCAAGCTGAGCCTCAGGGCACTGTAATGAAGTAGAGGAAATTTGATTTGAGAAGCAAAGAAAATACTTTGTGCTTACTTGATTTAAAAGAAAAATAAACCCATCTGTTTGGGTGCTTGGAAAATCTGATGTGTGGGCAAAGCACAGGTGATCCAGTCTAATATTCATGTCAGCTCCCTTCTTGCACTGCATCCCACACTCCATCACCATCACTTAACCAGCTGTAGAGAGTTATTTCAGTTGTATATGAATTGTGCCATTGACACACTCTGTATAGCCCAGCGGTTATTAATACAAAGTTTATTGGCTCAGGTGCCACACTGGTCAAACAAGGTTAAACAGCTTTCGGTGTTGGTTCGGATCTGGAAACAGTTTAGCCACTTTTACATGATCTGGCACGTGAAGAAAAAGCTCTACTGATCCAAGCCAGCTCCATAGACTGTATATCTGGACCACGGTACAACACTAGGAAAACTCAGAAGCGCAACATCAGCACCTCTAACTTCATGGAGCCATGCTGGATTCAGCAAGCTCTTCATCAGGAAGGTCTTTCTTAATCTAATCTGGTGCCACAGAGAGGCACTCAAGTGTCCAAGTGCAACACTTACTTGCCATACAGCTCACAAGGAATCCTAAGCACTGGAAAAAAACCGCAGAGCAAATCCACCTAAGTGGCTCTTTGAGGAGGGAGCCTCAGGACTCAGCCAACACCGGTAAACTGCGCTGGATCCACAGTGGCTATGCAGAACCAGTCAGGCACCTCTGGAACACAGGAAGCCTCAGGGTGTCCTGTGGCATTCTCCCACCTGCAGGACAGCATTTCAAGTTACCTTAGCTTCACGTTACTCTGAACAACGAAGCAACTGAACTGCTCTTGTTGTGAAGAAAATATGAAAACCTCAGTACTGGTTATACAATGAACATCAAGAAATAAAAATTCACGCGCTGTGATACAAAACCATGATCATAATCTGAAAATCACCTCTTCCAAAAACCAAGGCAAGAAGCCTCACAGCATGCCTCGAAACCTAGCAATCCATCTCCCAGAAGAAACACGCATTGACTTCTAAAGATAATACCAAATGGCAAGACACAGTTCTTAAGAAGGTATAAAGAAAAACTGATTTGCTGTGACTCACACTCAGGAGCACGAAGTCTGACGAACATTTGAAGGTTAGCTGTGCTGAGGTGTGAATCTTGCTGACCCAGGGGCTGCAGTCACACAAACACCTCTTGGTAGCTGGAGCTCAGAAAAGACATGCTACGCCACGGACTGAAAAGGAACTTCAGTAGACAGACCATCAAGCAGCAGTATTTCAACAGAATATTAGGGGGGTTTATAAATACATACACATGCACAGACAAAAGCTTTATATATCAAATTACACATAATCTAATGTGACTACTCACCAGAAGAATGCCATCTCCTGTAAACCAAATCTTGCACTGGATTTAACTTTGTCCTGCATACTGCATAGATAAAGCAATTCCTCCTATTTTTCATACATATTCTAGTCAGTTATTTATACAGTCTGCATAGCACATAATTTTTAAAGAGAAGCCTTTGGATAAACTAGAAGGCAGAAATACTAGGCTTGCTTCATTCACTGAATATGATTTAAAATATGTCAGGATTTTTTTATTGACTTCTATTCAAAATGATCTACCTCTCCATGATTCCCTGTGATTGGGATACTGTTTAACAGGACTATTGGTGGATACTGTTTAGCAATGAGAATTAAGTTCTCAAGCCAACTAAAATCTACTTAGATGTTCTTAACCAATTATGCTCTGATTAACTCTGGAGCCCCAGCCAGGTATCCAAGGTGACAGAACGCTACAAGAGCACAGAGGAAACACTGCTGAGATGCTGAAGAATGAAGTAAGATGGGATGCTTTAGGAAGGATGAAAGGAGATTTAGGAGACTTAGTCTTGAAAAACACCTACAGGCTCCACCCTGTTTTCCTCATGGCTCTACAGCAAAGAGTTGTAGTCACTGAGGTGGAGAGTGACAGATGTTTGTTAAACTCCAGCAACACCAGCCTGGCTGTCAGGCACCGAGGGACTTCTTGCCAATCATTATAAGCTTAAACACCACTGTAGTGGTTGCGTCAAACCAAAGGCACAAAGAAGCACAGCTAAAATCCTGCTCTTGTGCCAACATATCTGAACAGAAAAATATTAAGACAATATTAGGAGGTAACGTTGATATTTAATCTGTCAATATGCCTTGGAATTATCACACAAATAAAGGGAGCACAGGGGATTGGTTCGGGCTCAGAATTAATGACCAAAAGAACTAGGAACACTTCAGAAGGGGAAAAACTCATACTCTGTGAATAACCATGGTGTGTGCAGGTATTTCAGTCACATAGATCTTCTGAGCAACTCTGGTGGGACTTTCACAGCTAGATGAAAGAAATACCAAGTTTTGCAACAGTGATCAAAGAAGGGATATAATGTAATATCCATCTTCATTTGGCTGTCCCTGTATACTTCCAAAGACATCAAACTGAGGACATATTTGCAGGATAGCTTTCCTCCAAATACAGCAGCAGACTACATTATAGGCTTCAAATACATAAAATGCTGACTGGACACTTCTGCTACAAAGAATATAATTTATTATCAGAAAGCCTTAGGGAACAAAGCATGTCCCTTGATTAATATGAATTTCTTAAAGCTACCGTTAGAGCTCTGTTAAAAACATCTAAATGAGTACCTCTAAAAACCTCTCAAATGCCAAACATGAGAAGATACTTATTGAAGAACTCTGACTCTATCAGGAGGCTAAATGGTATCAGAAACAATTTAGCTGAACTTGCATTTAAATCGAAGAACATGATTTCTTGGTGTGATTCCACCTGAAGAGAGAAGTTAAGCCTCATGTACATGACAAATGCTGATTTCAATAAGCTAGATGAACAGTCCAAAGGCAGTTTCATAGTAATAAATGGCAAATACAGCACAGGAATTGAGTATTGAGGTTCCTAGGATTATTTCTCTTCTGCCGTTGTAACTATACTCCTACTATCTACAGACTGCTGCAAGAGTTGTATTTAATTTTTTCAAAACTTATAATATGCTCCCTTTACCAGCAGCCTCTGATTTAATATAGTTCTGTTCAGCATAATACCATTTTCTTCTAACACTCTGAAGTGTCCTAACTTCACAATATTTCATTGCAGATACAGCTTTAGATATGTTCATATGAGCTAAACTAAACCATTATTCTGGCTCTGGCATGTTGTAAGATACAACAAAGAGCCAGCAGGAGGAGGAGGAAGATGCTGACAAAAAAATACCTGTCTAAGCCAAACTCATTATTAATTATTCTATTGAAGGTTTGAAGATCAATCAGCACAATTCAGTAGCGAGAAATGTCTTTTTTTTTAATTGAAAAGAAAAAGAGCCCTGTAGTATTTCTCTGCAATTTCTAATTTCTTGCAAGTTAAAAGATTGATCTGATCAAATTCATTTATCTTTTTCTTTTTCTAATCTACTTTACATTAAAATAGACTTTCCAAGCAAAAATTAAGAATTGTCTTTTGAAGCAGAGAAATTTCACCATGAAAAATACAGATAAAGGACATGGCAAAGGGGGAACATTCTCATGTAAATGACATCACAGAAGAAAGTCTTGGGGCAAAACAAGGGAGATTTGTATACAGAGAAAATTTCAAATTATCCTGTCATCTTCTTGTCACCTTGATGGGGCACTCCACACAAGGAATCAAGGAGGAGGCAAGCGCAGATAACTTCAGGAAAAAACATTATTTAAAGAAAATCATAGAATCACAGAATAGTTAGGGTTGGAAAGGACCTTAAGATCATCTAATTCCAATCCCCCTGCCATGAGCAGGGACACCTCACCCTAGCCATGCCACCCAAGGCTATGTCGAGCCTGGCCTTGAACACTGCCAGGGATGGAGCATTCACAACTTCCCTGGGCAACCCATTCCAGTGCCTCACCACCCT
>JANRGW010003835.1:0-24733 GCA_024733675.1 Psilopsiagon aymara | reverse complement strand
CTTGGGCAGAAGCTCTTCCCTGTGAGGGTGCTGAGGCGCTGGCACAGGGTGCCCAGAGAAGCTGTGGCTGCCGCATCTCTGGCAGTGTCCAAAGCCAGGTTGGACACAGGGGCTTGGAGCAACCTAATCCAGTAGAAGGTGTCCCTGCCCGTGGCATGGGTTGGAGCTGGAGGAGCTTTAAGATCCCTTCAACACAAACCATTCTATGATTGTGATTCCAGCACTTCGGTTCTGGTGTGCTGTGGTGGCACAGAGCTGCAGGACAGCATTAAGCCAGGAGAGAGCTCAGGTGGAAGATGGACTGTGCTCCAGAAGCTGGGTGCATGCAGGTGGAAAGTACTTGACCAGAAAGGACTCTAGTGCAGGCTGTGCTGCAGTGTGACATCAAGACTTCCCAGAACAGAGCGCCAGAGTGTGACATTGGACAGTGAAACAATGATAAAAGAAACTGAAAGTACTGGAGGATGGCAAATCCAAAGGGTAGCTCCAAAGGGAGCCCAGGGAGACGAGACTGGACTGAGATGGCAAAACATAAGCTATCTAAAATGAGTGGAGGTGAATCCCAAACTGAGATCCAGCAGCAGCCCAAGGGAATGGCTGCCTGCAGACTAGGAAGGGATGTAGCCTTTCTCATTTCACTTGCAAGTCCAGAGCAAGGAGACAAATATTTACTGGGATGTTTATTTGAGAACAAGCTGGTGGGAAGAAGAGCACGGCTGTTATCAAAGGAATTCTCATTCGTGTCACAGCCTTTGGAAACAGTGTTTATGATTAATTCATCTTTCAATGACCAGCACTATCCACAGAGTGTTTGTTATTTATTTATTCATTTATTACCCTTTTCTGTATCCATCAGAGTGATTTATAACATGTAATGAACCAAGGATCATTAGTGCGTGACTGAATAACTGGTACAAGCTTATCTGCGGGACATTGCTCGGCAAAGCACCAAATTCTCTTCTGAATTTATTTTTCCCCATCAATGCATCATCTAAGATGTGGTGTTTTCTTGAGCTTGGCCATTCCAAAGATGTTATTTCCCTTTGGGAGGCCCTGGTTGCTCGAATGTTCAGCAGTTGACAGCTGCCTGGAACACACTACAAAAGGATTAAAGCCAACATTTCTATCTTTTCATCTTTCTAGCCTTAGACTGAATCAGGCACTGGCTGCTACTTGTTGCTGCTATTCATGACATAGCCGGTGTTGCTGCGACCTTTTCTCTGTTATGGTCTTATCTGATGTTTGCAGAACTTTGTATAATTGAGGGGTTTAAGTGTAACAATGGCTTTGGGTCATTTTCTCCATTTCTGGAAGAACTTCTAATTGGTGAAAGGTGCTGCAGAAATGATGCCACAGTGTGAAATCCTCTGGGCAGTCACTAGGCAGGTACAGCAAGGAACAGCTAAGCTCCTCCACACTACTATGAGCAGGCTGTCTCAGCCCTGGGCAGAGAAGGCATCCATAGCCCAGCGTGGGATGCCCCAAGATGCAGGGAGCAGGAGTTATGATAGCAGGTGAAACCAGAACAGCTCTTGTTGCTCATCCAGCAAAGCCTGGGGCAGCTTAGCAAAGAAAATGTGAGTTCAGCACAGGCTGGAGGGTATTTTTTCACCCAGGTTACCATTTCTGACAGAGACCTACCCTATCAAGGCTGCACCACTGCACTTAGGGCCATTCTCTGCTCTAGCAGTATTAAATCTCTCACCCACAGTGCTCACGGTGGCTCATGTTGCTGTCACACCCACTGACTATTCACATGTTATCACTCAGAGCCCACCTCTAACATGTCCCACCGGGTCTCTGTGCACAGATCCTCCCGTATGACATAGTTCCTGGGGAGGGCATGGTTTCCCAGCACCTTTGGCATTTCTTCCTGCTCTGGACACAGCCTGGGAGAAGTCTCCTCCTGTAGCCACCTGTAGCCACCGATCAATGCAGATCACAATGATGCTGGTGGAAATGGGTGAAAATCCACGCTTCCTCCCATGTCTTGTAACTACAAAACCACAGAGCTAAGGAAGGAGACACGGGTCTAAGCCAGCTCCCAACACACTTCACATCATGTTTTAACAGCAATTTTAACTTCAAAGACGGGACAGAGCTTGTATCTGAACAGCCCCATGCTTTGGATGAGTCTTGATAATGCTCCTATGTAAGCCCCTGAAGCAGCAACTTCATTTCTTCTACCTCCCAGCTTAGAGCATAGATCTTCAAAAAGGCTGTCTAAATTTATAAGCTGCAACTTTACAGAATCATAGAATAATTTGGGCTGGAAAGGGCCTCAAAATCAGTTCCAACCTCCTGACATGGGCAGGGACGCCTCACATTAGACCATGTCACCCAATGCTCTGTCCAACCTGGCCTTGAGCACTGCCAGGGATGGGGCAGCCACAGCTTCTCTGGGCACCCTGTGCCAGCGCCTCAGCACCCTCACAGGGAAGAATTTCTGCCTTAGATCTAATCTGAACTTGCCCTGTTCCAATTTGAACCCATCACCCCATGTACTACTGTCGCAACTTCTGGGATTGTAAGATCTAACACCTTGTGCCTGGCACCGGCTTCAGCACCACACAGCATTTGAAGTATACTGCAACATCTTTGAAGGCTTTATTTAGGATAATAAAACCATCTTTAGAACGAGGGACTGTGTAACATCTCTTTCAGAGGCTGCATTCCCAGCACCCAGGGAATATGTGTGTGTCCTGTGTTAAGGTAAGACAAACAGAATCCGTCTCCCTCGGAATCCATCTCCTTCAAGCAGAGCACATGCTCTGCACCAAAGGAGGTCAAGAAGCATTTCCACTCTGCAGCTCTGGGGCATTGATGGAAAGAAAATAAATCCTCAAGCAAATCTTGTGAGAACAAGACTCCAATAGAGAGGAGCAATTGCAGTCTGGTCGGAAGGCTTGCTAGCTGCCAAGTCCTTCCTTTATGAAAATAACAATGTTTTAAACAGAAGCAACCCTTATATGATGTCTTATTGTAACTGCACCCCTGAAATACAGCGGTGAAAAGAGTCACAGAACCACAGGTCTGTCAGCAGGAAGATGCCCTCAGAGCCTGTCATCCACACTCTTTCCCAAAGAAGGATTATCAGTAAGCCCAGGTCAGGTCAGCCATGGCTTGTCTACCTGACTGATACTTCCAGGAATGGAAAGCCCATATCCTCTCTGGGTGATCTGTCCTAGTGCTTCATTGCTGGAGAGTTTTGCTCCAGCAAGAACTCTTGCTGGAATTTCTTCTGGAATTCAGTCTGAATTTCCTACTATGAATTTTTGGCACTTGCTATGCTATCTCCCAATACTAAGAGTTTAATGCAGTTGCCTTTATAGCCACCCTTCAAAAGCTGCATTCTGCTGTTAGATTCCCTTTGAGCTTCCTTCCTGCCAGATGACACAGGCCCAGCTCCTTCCACCTCACTTCATAGGGCACCTGCTCAAGCTTTTCTCTGTACCATCCCCACTTTCTTCCACATACTCTCAGCTAGGGAACCAAGCACTGGACACTCCTCTCCTGGTGTGTTCTCATCGGTAAGGAGCAGAGGGAGGCCACTCTGTGTGACTGCAGCTCATCTAGCCAACAGTCCAGTCTCTGGCAGTGGCCAACAGCAGATGCCCATGGAAGGAGATGAGAATAGAGCAAGCATGCAAGGACACCTTCCTAGACCATCGTCCTCACTTCAGCAATGCAGGGGCTATGATGAGAGCTCCAAGTCTCTCTTGCATGAGAGACCCAGCAACGGTTGGGTCTGATAAACCATGTCAGTAAGGGTCTCATCTGCACAGGGTTTGAGCACTTCCAGGGAGATGTCTATTCCACCCATTTCACTGGGCATTACTGGGGGGACTGATGCTACATAGGCAGGATGTGGTCTGTGCCAGAGGGTGCGGGAAGCTGGTTACAGGCAGAGAGAATGGAAAATGCTTGCTGCTGCTTCTGTTTAACTTTAGGAACTGATCCAGCAGAGATAATAACAGTAGAGTTCACTTTGCCATGTCAAATATGCAGGTACTTTGTAGTATTAAGATTTGATGCCCTGTTCTTATAAAACTGGCCCCTGATGATTATGGGAAGAGAAAGTTGCCCATAAACAACATATTCTTTCTTATTTAACATAAATTCTTGGGCAAAAGAAGTCAATCAATTTTTCATAAAGTATAAAACAGAGATAAGTGCTTGGGATCATGTGTGAGTCCCTGTCAAGCAGAACCAGTAAGTCCATGATGCAGTACAGGGAGTGTTTTGCAAGTATTGTCCAAGTGACCTTTTCATTAGTTTGCCTTAAGCAGTTAATCTCTTTTTTCCAGGATACAGACTATTTTAAGTTCCATTACATCATATATGCATTTTAAATATTAATTTTTCTTCCATGTCATGCCGAGGAGGATTTGGTTCGTTTTTGCCTTTTCTAACACAGCCCTCCCCATCTTGCTGAGTTTTCCATCAGGGTCAGAGTTAAGGAGCTTCCAGGCAAGAATTGAAGGTACTTGTTTGCAGTATGTGATGGCTGAAGGGCAGGATGTGAAGCTCTGTGATTTAGGAATCCCTGCCAGGCCAGAAGCAGGGATTAGACCTCTCCAAAGGCAGCCCTATGATGGCAAGGGAACGACAGGGCCAATGAGTGGAGGTATTTACTGCCTGTGTGTGGGGTACCATAAACGGGAGGAATACTGGCCTGAGCCAGTGCTCCTCAGCAGGGCTCCAGCTTCTACAGAAAAACACGTGAAAATGATTTAGGGAGGAAAAAACTGTGCTTGTTTCTTCTCACTTGTAAATCATTGGAAGCTCCCTGTGCCACTTGAAATAACAGAGGTACCAGCTGCTACCTGCGAAGGAGACCAGAGTCTTTAAACAAAGAGCTCCCGGCTGCACTCCTGCCCTCAAAATGGGTGTGAAAAGTGCCTCAACACCATCTCTGATGTTTACCCATCTCCCCTGTATTTGGAGTTACTGAGCTCATACCAAGAGAGTCCCTGGTACTGAGATCAGCTCTGCATGGAGTTCACACGTTATTATTAGCCACTGCTGGAAGAACAATAATAAATTAACTTTGTTCCCTCAGAGTTATGGATAAAGCAGAGATCAGGATATTTATAAGAGAAGTTGCAAAGGGTAAAGCAGGAACATGTTTTGTTGACATCCAGCAGTGACACGAGCTGCACTCAGCAAAGCTCGCCTTTCCAAAACGGGCTTGTTTTCCTTTGCAGAGGGGAGCTCCCTCCTGCTAGGCTGTCCCTTGCTTCACACCATTAAGCAGAGTCATTTCCCTCCTGCTGGGATCACCCTGGTTGGGCATCCCTGCACCCAGGATCAGCTCTGTGTTTTCCTTGCCCAGAGGATCATGGTGCTGCTGTGATGGAGGGCTGGTACCTGCCAACCCGAAGGGACCCCAGAGAAAGGAGTAGGCTGCCTGTCCTCACCAGGACCAGGATGTCTTCCAGGTTCTCTCCTCAAACCCAGAGGCACAAGTTGTAGGTGGGAGCCCTTATTTCTCTTAGGCATGTTTTCTGCTTCTCTTCAACCACACTTGCTGTGGGAGAGAGCATCCGTGGCAGCATTGTGTCACCGGATGGGGATATGGATATAGTTTGTGTAAGTTAAAAACTGTGTAAGGGGTTTTGAGAGCAGTCCAGTGAAGTCCAACACAGAACACCTGGGCTTGCCTGGACCAACATCCCTTTCTCCAAACCTTCTGGAGGGCTGAAACTACTGGGACAATCACCTGACCTAACCCCATTCAAAATGGATAGTGGCGATCCCAGCTCTCTGAATCCAAAGTGAGGAATCAGGGACCTGAGACCATGCATGAAACAAGGAGAGCAACAACATCTACTTTGGCCCTGTCCCGTGCCATCTGTTCTGGTTGCTCTACCTCATCAGAGGGACTCTTTAGGCCTCTCTTCTCTGGTTCTCAAGTGTTTCGGATTGCTTCTCTGAATCTGCCACTTGGGACACCCCTAACCCCAGATCCCACCATCTCAAGGACTATAGGAGATAATATCTGCTCAAAAGAGATTCTTCACCTTCCCAGATTTTCCCTCTCCTTCTCCAGGGTTGGACAGGAGAAGATGGCTGGAGAAATCATTCACACACCTATTTCCTCAGGAGGCCTCCAGGAGAGAAAAAGGATTGTCCCAGATATCTACTGGAAGAGTGGGAGCTGGAGACAGTTTCATCCTCTATATGCTGTCAGATGGCTGAGGCATAAGACACAAAGAAAAAGGGAGAAGAACCTGCCTGCCTCTGAGTAGCCTTGATTAGCTCCTAAGATCTAGTTACTGACTTAGTTTTACCGCAGAAGGTGGGCACAGAGAGCAGGAGGGCGCTCCAAAGAGCTGGGTCTAGGTGAGCTTCCCCTCCAGACCCACTGGTGCTAAAGCCTCCCATATCCTCAGTCTTGGACATGGCTGCAACAACGAAAAGCCTGAAGTGGACATGCTATGCTGTTGTCACGCTTCCTGCAAAGCCAGAACACTGAATTAAAACATTTGTTTATAAAATATTTGCTGTATAATCATAAATTCCTGAGGGTTTTGTGCAATTCCAATTTTGCCTTCCTTCTTATTCATAACACACAGTTTTTTTCCTTTATATGCATATTATGCAGACTTCCCCAGGTATAACAGTACTTACTTCTTCCCTTGTTGTTACATCTCAGGAAGATTTAGTCAAAACCCCCAAATCCTGCACCATTCTTTTGACATATTTTTAGTCTGGGCTTTTGTTGCAACCTTAATAAAAATATTTCCTTTTCAGCAATGGCTTTAACAGCTTTTTTTAGCCACAGGGATTCCCTTCCCTGGGGTTCAGAAGTGAGTTTCAGTCCACGGTCAAAACAAAACAGCACAGGTTTACAAAAGTAAAGCAAAGCACTCCTTGTGCTGGTGTAGGCTGAGTGTCCAGAGCTGATGTGCTGGCTGCCACACAGCGGATCCCATCCAGTCCAGGAGTGCTTACATCAGGACCTCTCCCACAGGGATTTATCCGGCAGCAGGAGAGAGTTTAACAGAGAGGCACTTCAAACACAGAAACACTTTCTGTATATGCAGCGAGTCAGCTGAGAGTTATCTCAGGCTAAAGAGCCAAACCCTGCTCATAGCTACTTGATGGATTGGTAGCAAGCTGAGCTTGCTCCATGGGTCCAGCACCAGCTTGCCAGCTCCAGGGTCTGCCCAGCAATGGGCACCTCGAAGGACCTGCCCCTCGGCACCTCCCAAAGCAAAGCACCAGGAACATACGGCCACAGCCTCATGCAGACTGTTGTGGCTGCTGCAAACACATGAGATGTGAATTGTGAAAGGGAAACAGCGAGGGGAGCTAATCTCTGCGTTGTATTAGACAAAATACCAGTGTGCACGCAGATAAGCACCAAGTGCGAAGTGTCCGGCGGGAGGAGGTTTCACATTCCACCTGACTCAATGAAGCCTTAAAATAGCACTTCCCACTGCAATACTTTAAAAGAAGACATCCAAGGGATTATTAATACCAGGAGACAGAAAGCCAGTTTCATGTATTCCAACACAGGCAGGCAGAAAGGGAGCTTTACATGTTGAAGCCGCAGATGGGTGCATGTGAATTGAAGGCAGCCGCTGCAGGCAGCTCTGCCATTCCTGAATGCTGCCTCTGCCTGTGCTCAGGGGAAGGATCCTGGCTTGCAACCCCTGTGGGGTCCATCAGCCTTCCTGCAGGATCAGAAGAGGAGGAAGGGGACAGGGTGCTGCCGCAGGCATGTCATTGCTCACCAAACAGCTCATCAGGGTGAGCCTGCTCTGGCAGTGCAGAATGAGTGCATGAGGCCAGATGCTGTTGCCACACTGCAAACCCCTGTTTCAGTGTCCACACAGACTCTGCAGGCTGTAGCAGGGGGAACGACTTGGTGCATCCCCTCCGCCTGGGTACCACGTGCCACGTGGCTCTTTTGGACATAGTCACATGAAGCAGAGACTAGAGGTCTGTTTCGGAGATCCTCTTGCAGCAAATGCAAATGCAAATGCAAATGTATGTGAGAGCAGCACCCTCTCCTCTTACAAAGGCAGCTCTGCCTGCCTGACAAGTGCTCTCTTGCTCTCTACGTGCCCTCTGGGAGCTGCCACCACCTCTGCCCAGGCGTGCCTGCTCCCAGTGGTGGAAGCAATGATTCCCCTCCTTTAACAGGCTTGCCAATGTCCTGTGGGAGAGCCCTCTTCTCTATATCTACCCCTTGCCCTGTGCCCTTTCTCAAATGGCAGGGGATGCTTGGCAGCAGAGTCTTCACTGTGTTTTTGGCTGTCCCTTCACTGTCTCTGACCCCATTCCCACCATTCCCTGGAGCCTCACAGCCTCCAGCTGCCATCTCCATGCAGTTTTTCTTTGTGGACTGCTTTTTATCCGGGTCTTGGGGGAAAGAGGAACAAAGGAGGTGCTTGAGCCACAACAAACAACCTCCATTTTTATGTTCCCTATTGCACAGAGCACACAGAGTCCTTATCAAACCAAGAGGCCTGAGAAGTGTCTCAGCTTTCTGTACTGCTAGCTCTACATTCCCACACATCACGGGCAATACCAAACTGGAATGTACATTTGCAACGTGCTGAATGAAATGTGTTGGCACAGTGAAGTCCTGCTTCCAGCACAGAGGGAGTCCCCGTGCAGTGGATGCTGCAGAACCTGTCCCTGGCCCAGGCATGGAGCTGCACTCCTCCACCTCCATCTGCCCAGCCTGCACCAGTGCACAGCTGGAATCTCAAAGGGTCAATGAGACTATGGGAAAACTGATACTCACCAAAAACCATCCCAAATGCTCACACTGTGCTATAACCTCCATGCTCTGAACAAAGGGGAAAAGAAACCAGGGGGACTTAACGAACAAATTGAACTAAATAGCCTGTTTCACCAGAAGTAGACCCAGAAGACAGAGTGCTGAATGCAACAAGCAGAACATTTCTCAGTTCTCTGCATTTTCAACCACTGTAAGCTGACTGCCAGCAGAAAGTAAGGCAAAATCTGGCCTTACTCTTTCATCACAGGCACTCAATAATAACTGAATTGTAGTTGTCAATAGTAATTTTCGGTCCCTCTGCCTGCCTTTCCCTTTTGTCAGCGCAGCCACTGAGGTGGCAAAGAAGAGGTCTGGGAAATGGTGTAGCTTAAAATGAAGTAAAAGTAGGTTTTTTTTTTTTTTTTTTTTTTTTAATTATCCCAAAACCTGTGTAACAATGGAAAACAGACAGAGATTCTAATGTGGGTTTCTTCAAGCCTAAAATGAATTCCCCCTGTCATCATTCACCAGTCTTCAGACTTTGAACAATTCCACAAAGCATTTCTGAATGGATCAGGATGATGTTTAACAGACTTAAGTGACAGGATATCCCACTCCACAGCAATTAGTAATTAATACATTGCACAATATTAACAGACCCAGGCACACATCTGAATGGGCCCTTTGTCACCAGCTTTTACAACATCTCATGAGGTAAGTGTGGGAGCACACCCAGCTTAACTCCAATCCACAGTGGAGCAGTGGCCCATCTATGGCTGCTACGTAGCATCTGGCAAAACCTGTGACAGAGCAGGAATTCCTACTGGATAAAAGCTTTCCTGTGGAGTGTTTCATCTCAGTAAAACTTCCTGAGAGTTGACTGGCATGCAGGCTTCTGCAGGAACTTCTGATTTTACTCCTGTTGCTCTGTTGCAGCCAAAGTGGTGCTGCCTGGATACTGCTGCAGTGAGGACCTAAATATTTAATTCAGTTGGCTTTTAAGTACCACCTCTTGCTGCAATCCCTTGATGGTAAACCAACTGTGACTGCTAAGGACTGTCAAATGTTAACCTGATATAGGTACATCGCACCCAGTCGCAGATATACTGGTTATTGTCACAAAACGCAGTGAAGTTTCTGCTCTGTGACTGATTTGTTCTTGCTCTTCCGTTTGCAATGTTTGGGGTAAGGTGTTTGGCCCCATAGTCCTGGTTAACATCTCATCCCAAAATGTGAATAACAAGGACGTGTAATTATTTTTCCCCATAAAAATACTGTTGTCAAGTTAAACTGCAGCGTCTGTTATTAACTTACAAACATTAAGGAAAGACAGAGTATCGTAAACAGACAAGCAGAAAGTGATTGATAATAAACAGGTATTGAACCAAAACTTCCGCACAGCCCTCTGTGCTGTCTCTATTGCACAGATACTGATAGACTCAATAGCACTCACTGCCTTTGGTCACTCCCTGGTGCATGGCTTGACAAGTGCCCGCATCAGCCCCTGGTGCACCCTGATCCATGGGCACTGTGGGGACAACAGTCAGTGGATAATCTTCCAGAATGAGCCCTTTTTCCAGCTTGGATTCTTGACACCAAGCACACTTCTGGGACACGGTCCAAGCACAGGCAGAGTGAAAGCCTGAACTGTCCATGAGACAGCATGTGCAGAGCAACAGGCTGACAGAAACCCCAGAGAGGTGTTTCCAAAGCAAACATCTTGTACACAGTGATAGGATCTGAGCTGGAGTGTTTCGCTGGAGTCAACCTTTGTTGTTTTCCTTATGGCAAGTACTAATGAACTCAGTGGTAAAATATGGCGTTTCCCAAACAGCAAGTCTCCTCCCTGAGATGCACCATCTCCACTATGGGCCTGTCATCAAGCCTCCGCCTTTAATCACTCGGCACATGTTTTCAATCCTCATGTTCATGTGGTAATAGCTCCACTCTATTATAGTTTTCATTTGTCAGACCAAAATGCCCTTTAGGTTGCAGTATGCTGTAGGACATTGTCCAGGCAGGTTATTCTTAGCAACAGATGACTTTAAAAGAAAAAGTAGCTCTGCAGTTCAGCCTCTGGTGTTATTGCCTGCACCCCTGGCCTCTCCTTCATCCCCTTCCTGCTCCAACAGCCATTGTAGGCTGCCCACTTTGCTCTGTGCTGCACATAAGTTACTGAAAAGTGATGATGAGACCTTCAAACCCAGCTTGTTTGGGACTGTAAACTCCCCCTCTGCCTCTTTCCACTATATCCATGGCAAGCAAGGTCATGCGTTTCTGCAAGATCAATAAGTCCAGCAGAACTAGGCTTGTGAATGTGCAAGGGTGCATGTTGCCGTCCCACTTCTGGAATACATCATGTGTGCCCCATGTCTCCTTTGGTTGTTTTTGGCCCTAAAGCCTGCTATAGACAATCCAGCTTCTTCGTGAATAAAGGAGGAGCCTGGAGGTGAGTTCTCCACAGCCATACTGCACACCATGGTGAAGCAGCACTGTCATCCGGGGCAGCAACAGCCTGTTACTGCTATTGCAAAGTAGTAGGAACCGCATTAGTAGTGTTGTTTATTACACAAGAGAAAAGTTTTTCTTGTAAGGCAGCTGAAAAGTAAAGACTACTCCATCAAAGTACTTCCAGAAAGCAGCTTTAGTGAGAACTCTGTCTACCCTAAACTTTATCGACCCTAAACCTTTCCTTTCTGCTTTCCTCTGGGATGTTGCATTTCCAAGGTGTAACTGTGTGCTCAGGTTCATGGAATTACTCTTCTGAGCTCCACATCCTCCCCATCAGATCTTCTCTAAAAAACAACCCATTGCATCTCCTAAGCAGGAGGTGGTCTTGAAGCTGACACCCCCCCCCCCCAGAGGAAATAGTCTGAGACTGCCCAATAAATTATGGTAAGAGAGTTGTTTCATAGTGGTTTCTAATTGCCCTGTGCTGATCACAGATATCAACCATATCTTCCCAAAGGCTATTTAAGCCTATATATGGTCAGAAGATCATTGGGCCAGCATATTTGTTTTGTTTTTCTGGAATCAGATAGTAGGGCCCATCACTGACTGCAGTGGGGTGAGGAGAGAACAACTGCAGGAGGGTGACATTTCTGAAATTATGGAGCCTATGAACTTGAATATGAACATGTTATTTCTCCTTATTAAAGAAGAAATGCTGGGAAGAAGGAAGGGAATGAGAAACAGCAGCAGAAATATCAGGGATAATAAAAAAGTCAATCACGGTGCAGCTCTCAAAGATGAACAAGAGCTAGTGGAAGACATCCATTCCAGTACTGGTATTTGGCTTTCTTTCAAGGGAGGATGCACATAGGGAGTCACTATACATTGACCATGTCAGCTTAACTGTAACCAATCCTCTCTTTCACAAGTGCTAAGTGCTATTAATCATGACATAAATTATGGTATAAGTTGCACCAAAGGCAGTTTGCAGTTCTGCTGCATCACTGCCATTACAGGGAGGCTGAAGGAGATGGCTTTTCCATGCAGAGAAAAGCAATCACAAAAGTGCTTGAAGAACAATGGGTGTGCACATCTCTCTGTGTTAGTACCAGCCAGCCCCTCTTTGCGGCAGCCCTTAGTTGTAGGCAGCTCAAGCCCTTAGTTGTAGGCAGCTCAAGCCCTTAGTTGTAGGCAGCTGTCTGTCCCTGCTCTTTCCATTTACTTATGCAAACAGTGGGGTTTGGATCTGCTGCTCACTCTACAGGCTGATCTCAAGCTTTGCAGTGATCAGCAGCATCTTCCAAGGGCAACGTGGGGACACTTAAGGTCAGAGTCTACCTTTCAGGTGCAATAGGGGAGGGACTGATCTGTGCTGTGCTTCTCAAGGAATGCAAGAGCAGGGCTGTTGGGGAGTGAAGGCTTTGCAATTAATAGACCAAATACTGAGCAACCTGCTCTAGTGGAAGGTGTCCCTGCCCACGACAGGGGGTTGGAACAGGATGAGCTTGAAAGTCTTTTCCAACCCAAACCAGTCTGGGATTCTATGAATATCAACCAGAGGTCCTGAACCTCCTGGGTGACTGAGATCCACATCAACCATGCACTGCTACACTGAATTAAGAGTGAGGCAGAATGGCTCCACAGAGGCCCATATATATTCTTTCCAAGAAGAAGAGCTCTTCTAGGTGAGACATGGCAGGTTCCCAATGGCTATGGACATTTAATGGCATGAAAAGGAAGGGGAAGGTAGAAGAAAAAAGCAACCAGCTCTCTTCAGGGTACACTCGCTCACTTGGAAGGCTTTGCTTAGTGCTTGGAGCATATACATCTGAGGATTGTGAAGCAGTTTTCAATCTACTTCCACAGTTTTATTCTGAATTGTTGTCAGACATGGCTGTCAGGAGCCACTGCTGCAATGTGGATGTTGAGGTGGTTTCCAGGTATTAAACAAAAATATTGCTACCTTGAAAGAATTGTACCTGGTTTGGTTTACACATCTTGCTGCTGATTTGCATGAGCAGAAGTACAAATGAAAGAATGAAAGTCTATTTGTACTCTTTCAACTAATAATATGCCACAAGTCTCTATTGCTGAATGAAATCTGAATTGGTCCATCTTGGAAACACAATATATGCTGTCAGAATAAATATTTCTCTTCACCAAAGGGGACTCAGAGTGCATGTATGCAAACAAACGTCTGTCTGAAGTAAATCCATTAATATACATATTGTCATAGCATGACATCAAACCACAGATCTAAATCTGTCTCTGAACTGTCTCTGACATTAAAACATGGAATAAAGGGTTTGTTCTCTGTTTGATAATAAGCAGAATTTTCTTTCAAGGACATATTATCCCACTCTATTATTTTCTGAGAAGTAATTTCACACTGTCTTAAAGAGCTGGTGTTTGACTTCTATGTTCTGATGAAAACTAAAATGCAACTTTGCCTAAGAATACAATCCCAAAATTCCTACAAGTTAACACACTGCATACCTACATCTGTGAATTGCCCAGAGCTGCTTTTCAGTGTGCCAGGAGAAGCCAAAGGAAGTGAAGGCACTCACCCACTTTGAACTAAGCATTGAAAGCACCAGGAAGTTCATCAGTTCAGCTCATTTTCCAGGGAGATTTCTGAACTCTCTTTGGGTAATAGCTGACTTGTCTGAATAGTGTCTTTTGCTATGGAACTGAAATCTCTAGGACTACCTACACAGCTGTGACCTGTGCATTGAATAGTTATCAAAAGCTGTAGCACTAAACAAGTAATCAGGCACAGAAGCCTTTGCCTCCCTTCTATGATCCCTTCTCTTCTGGTCTCAGATGACAATTCAATAAAAAAGATGCCATGCAAATCCATGGCTTATCAGAATGTACCAGATCCAACAGCATCTACACATCAGTCTTGCTGGGAAAGAAACTCCTGCACATGCTGTGAACCAGACAAAATGCTTCTTCAGGCATCTCTTCTGATGGTCTCATATTATTGGTCCTCTTATTAGATACTGTGATGGCTTTAGCAAGGATGCAGAGAGCCATAGTGCAAGGTGTTTCTTCTCTTCAGAGGGACATTTTCAGCATCTTTGCTTGTTCAGATAAAGTAATACATTCTGGCAGAGTGCATCTTTAGCTTGTGGGGGTTTATTTCCACCTCATCACTCCCAGCAGCATCATACCCATGGGTTACAGCTTAGGCCAAACCAAGGTGTTAGCTTGAACTAAAATGTGCCTGTTGTCCCACTAGTCCATGGGTGCTGAAGGGAAACTGAGCAGAAACTATACCCTGATACCAGTGTTTTGTTTTATTGTGCACAAGGGGAGAAATCCATTGGCAAATGTGAAGAATTTGGAGGGACAATGGATTGTGGCAGCTCCTGCACATTGGCGTAGTACAGAGAATTGCCTTTAGAGAGCTCAGAAGCTCTGGGCAGCCCAGAGAATACCTGTGCAGATGGCTCTGAGAGGCAGTCTCTTGATTTCACGATTTCATGCCCAGGTGAAGCCAGAGTAACCCATTTCTTTAAGACAAGGGCCTCACAGTCACCAGGAAATCTTCCCCAGCAATTCTTATTATTAGAGATGCATGAAAACATTTATGCACAGAGCTGCAGACACCAGTGAAACCAGAGCCTCCTTGTACCATAACAAATCCTCCTCTGGCAACAGCCCGGGCAGAGGAATGAAGAGAAGGAGATCAGACCACTGCTATTAGCGATGTCACGCAGCTATCCGCATCCCCGTGCCGGGGAGCAGCACGTGCACAGAACAAAGCCCCATGAGGAATGATTTATCTCTGAAAGGGAGTTTGTTTCCATCCGTGTTTCTGTAAAGTGGCTTTTCCACTGGACAAGCTCCCTGCCAGCAGCTCCCTGCTGCAGCTCGCTGCCTAAAGGGGCTGCTGGAGACTGTCTCCACAGCACTTGCTGCTCCTGCCTATAAATAACATCTCAGATACCCAGGCCACACAGTCACACTGCAGGAAAGGTCAGGCAGAGTCGTCATCACCCAGAGAGATCACTCTCCAGCACTGCCCCGCGGCTGAGGCTTGTCGGGAATGAATCCAACGCTCCTGACCTTATCAGGGGTGGATCTCGCTGGGAATTTTCTGATGAAACAGTTTTATTGGAAAACGCTGATTCATAGACATCAAAATGTTTCATGGAAATGCACCAGTTTTCATTAATTTACAAGGAAACCCAGACATTATTTGGATGCACAAGTGGCTGGTTGGCTGCCAGGGTATCCCATGGCTTCCAGTGTGTCTGCTTGCAGGACAGCTGTATCCTCTGGGTTGCTTCAACCACAGGATCTAGCTCTTCACAGCCCTTAAACATCAGCATGAGATGGGCTGAGGGGGTTTTGATCTCCATGTGGGGGTCCAATGGGGCTACCATGGGCTTGGGGACTGTGGGCTGCCACCTCCTTTCCTCCTTGGAAAGTGGAGAAAACTGCCTGGTCTCTTTCCGGAAATATGGATGACCTTTTTCCCCCAAACAACATTAATCCAAATATCCTGGCACAGCCTTCCTACTGCGGGCAAACCACCTACAACATCTGAGAGCTTTCCTGAAATAGGAGCCCTGCTGCACCCCTCAGCCCTATCTGCAGCCTGCCTCTGCGCCTCCTGCTTTGCTCCATACGCAATGAATTCATGACAGCACCAAGTCACAGACAGCTGTGATCATTCCCTCCCTCAAGATCAGCTGGGAATGGCCCATCTGCAAGCAAAGGCAATCCAAAATGACTCTGTCACAAACTTCTCCAGCTCCTGGTCTTAGCAGCCCTTCCCCATATGCTGCAGGACAACATCTCTGCAGCATTACACTGCCATGAAAAACAGTCCTACAGTGGGGTTTTGCATTGACAGAGACCATCTCTGATAAGGCTTTGTATTGGGTGCAGCTTTTAGGCTACTCCAATTCACTCTGCATGTTGGAGCCTTCCTGCTGCTGGCATCCTAGAGGATTTGCTGGTTGGTCTTTCCCTGGGTCCTGGCCCATACAGCATGGCAGTAATGAGATTGTCATGCTTATGATCTTGTCCCTTTCCTTTAGACACCCCCATGGCTGCTGTCTAGTTTGGTCTCGATTTTTAAGGACCAGAAGACCCAAATCTTTCCCTGCAGCCTGGCTGAGGATGTGCTAATAAAGCAGATCATCCAACATGAAGCCATGCATTAACCAGCACCCCTGTTCCCCTTCCCTGACTCTCTCTGTAGCTGGAGTGCCACTGGAAGGCTGTAATACTTCTGAGATTTAGGTTGGATATTAGGAAGCATTTCTTCACCAAAAGGGTTTCAAGTGTTGGAACAGGCTGCCCAGGGAAGTGGTTGAGTTGCCATCCCTGGGGGTACTTAAAAGACATGTAGACAGAATACCTGGTTTTGGAGAAGGGCAATGCTGGAAGAGCTAGTTTAACTCCCATTTCCAGAAAAGAACTGGGACATCTCATTGAGCAAACAAACAAATCAGAGAAAAGACATAGACCCAGCCAGTATGAATGCGCCCAATGTAATACTTCTGTGACACTTGAGGATAAGGAAGAGGCAGTACATGTCATCGATCTTCCATTTAACAAGGCTGTTGACACTGTCTGACACGAGAGTTTCAAAAGCTCACTGGGAAAACATGGTTTGTATGAAACGGCTCAATAGTGCAAAACACTCCCAGGAAGAAGCTCTCGGTGGGTCATAAAATCCACAGAGTGCCCTTGTCTTCTGTGTCCTTCTGTAAAGGAGTCGAAGATGATTTTATTTGGTACGAGATGAAGCTGGAAGGTGGCACACGTATGCAGCAGAGCAGGATTAGGGCTCCAAATGATTTTTAAAAGGAGCTTAAGTTGTGAGGACATTTACAGGAACAAATCCAATGAGAATTAGTCAGGAATGGCCTATTGCACATACACAATGTATGGAGCAAAATGCTCCTCAGCTCTTGTGTGGAAACAGACCTGGATCATGAGCCACATCAAGACCGTGTGACATGAGTGTGAGAGGATGGGAAATAGGCTGATATAGGGCAGACTGCAAACCACATGTATTTAACTTCCTGCACAAGGCACAAAGACTGAGGGTCAGTCTGGAGAAGAATGAATGAGCTGAGGGGGATCCTCATAGGTTTTTAAATGTAGAGAAGATTACCAGGGAAAGAAACAGTGTTTTATCCTCCATATCCGTATTGTGTAGAACTAGGAGTTACGGGCTTGCACTTCAGCAAGGAGCTGGGTAAGGGTTGGAATCTCCATCAAAGAAGGTTTTTAAGAACACAGTGGACAAACTTCCATCAGGAATGACAGAGGGAAAACTGATCTTGGCTTTGAGCAGGAAAGATTTCCTCCAGATGTACCTAGCATGGTTGTATGGGTTTAGAGGAGTGGTGCAATGCTTAGTTTCAGGCTCATAACAACACTGTGATGGTTCATGTCATTTGTTCCCAGAAGCTCCCAGCTTTAACAGCTGAACAATCCTTCCGGTTTAAGAGGATCCTTCTCCCTGAGCTCATCTGTGCTTCTGCTGCATAAGCCAATCCTCACTCTGCTTAAAGGCAGGCAACTGTGAAACCATGGCAGGGACAGCCAAGAGAGGACTCCGGTGTTGTCAGAATGCTCCAGGCACAGACCATCCCAGGAGCTTTGCACAACAGAGCCAGGGAGCTCTCTCTGTGTCTACAAGCTGGGAATCAGCAGCAGGAGGAATGCTGCTGGGTGATGCACAGAGCTGTGATTTACACCCCTCAGCAGGCTGCAGCGGAAGCAGCAATTCATCTCTTTTACATGGGTTCAGAAGGCAAGTAGGCAAACTCATGGAAGAAATATCCACATAGGCCATCAAATCTCAAGTTCTCCTCCTGGTTAAGGAACACCCTGCACCACTGGTTGTTGGGTGGCAGAACTGCTACTGTGTGACTGCTCTGGTATTCCACATTTCTTTTTGGGTATCAGTTCTGTAGACGGGAGGGAGACCTGGAGTAATCTCTGCCCTGACCCAGCCAGCACCATTTCTGTGGTCTTCAGATGCATTCTCAGTGCATTCATCTGGGATGGCCACAGACCCAGGGGGTTATTAACAAACAATTGGAGGCTGGAAACAGGAAAGAAATCCTGAGCCTCAGAGTCAGGCCACATCCCAGGCTTGCTGCTTTCTGGCTGCTGTTCAGAGTCCTGCTCTGACTCTTCCCTAAGAGAGCCACAGGTTTCTGCTGTAAGGGGTCAGGGCTGCTTTTAGCTCCAAGCTTTTCTTTGCCAAACAGATTCTGCCCTGTGTTGGACAAACAGCAGTAAAACAAACTGGCAAAGCAAATGCCATCCCATGCACAGAAGCATGCTTTCACTTAACTAGCACTACAGCTGCAAACAGCTTACTGAGTTTGACAAAAGTCATGGCAATAAATGTTTCTTTCTAACTTCACCCTGCAAATATATCTTTGAATAACAGGATTGTGTTTACCCCAAACTATTCTTTATTGATTTACAGCGGTATCACATTAAAGCCCAGCTCCTTCATTAATGAAATAAGACTCAAAAGTCTTATTATATTGTGAGTTTCACAGAGTAACTCAGTAAGTTATTTTTAATTTTCTCATGGAGGCATGCCAGAAGGATAATATTTTTATATTCTATAGCAGAGAAATACACTTTCAGACAGTTTTGACTGACTTTAAAGTGAGCTTGTATGCACAGGCATGTTTTTCATCTCCAACAAGTGACCAAGGAGTCTTTCATTAGCACAAAGCAAAACCCTGACAGAGTGAAACCCCAGCTGCCCCAGTGTCGACAGCATTTCCTACACACCGTACCAGGGGAGGCTGGAAATAGAGGATAGTCACTCCTCCCTCTTTGAAGGCAATGGAATGAATCACTGCAGTGGCTTTTTTTGTCTCAGGATCACTGTGCTTCATCCACAGGTAACAACAAAAACCTCTTTCCTTTTTCTGCAGCTCCAACATCTCTCCACTCTTTATATATAAATATATACATATATCCTTGACATTGAATCTCAGGAAGAAGGAACACCAGAATATCACTGTCCTAACTGGCATACAGCAACACCTCGGAGCAGCCTATGGCTGCACCAGACTGCAGGCATGATCTCGGTCTCCTTTCTGCTGTGCTGTCACTATTCCTCTTTACATGATACCTGTTCCAGACAGTCCCACATTGCGAAGGGCTATTTCAGGCCTATTGAGGGGCTGTTATCAACTTTCAGGCTCATTTTCAGCAGAGCTGAGTGAACAGGATCACAACACACATGTCAGGGGCTGCCTGAGGCTTTTAAAGCAGATTGACATTTAAAGCCAGGGTTCAAACCCTGGTTCAGTGCTAATGAAGACAGCCCCCTTCAGTGGACTTTTGGGTGTACAGAAAAGCTGCTGATCATTCCCATTGGGAATCTGAGGCTGCACAGAGCAGAGGGGTGCAATGGTTTAGAGCTACCAGGGGCATTTTTGGATGACAGCAGTCCAAACCACATAGTGTGGATGGACAGATTCCATGTCATCCCCTTGGTTTCAACAGAAATATTCAAGCCCTGGAAAAATCTCCCACCTTCTCAAGATTCCTGTTTCATTTTGATCCCCTTCCCTGCAGGAAAGAGTCCATGTGTTCATTCCCTACTTAGTGCAAAGCTCACCAGGACAACAGAGTACTTTCAAAGTGATGCCCAGCCATTATCCCTACACAACACATATCAGGGCTTGTAGGAGGCTGAGGTGGCCTGTGACAGCTCCCTCAAGTCATGGCCACAATATTCTACCCAAAGCATATTGCAAAGGAAGAATTAAAATACGCTGCCAACGTTTCAAGCAGCCCCTGCTGCACTTCCAAACCCTGGAATGCAACTTAACGCTCGCTCCTGGAAATTCTTACTTTGAGCACTCACCACCAGTGCAGCAGATAGAAGATATTTGCAGGGCTGGGCCTAGAATTGGAGAAACCTCCAGTCACACCCCCCTGTGCTGGCCTGGCATCATACCCATCACAGGCATTTTAGCTGAGCTGGACCACCATATCTTGGGATGATGCAGACCCCTTCTTTGCTGTACCTGCCTGAGGAAACTTCTCAGCAGGACTGAAAGCACTCTTAGTCCAAAAGGAATCTCCTGGCAGCACTCTCCTCTGCTTCCAAATGGGCCTCAATTACAAACAGATGGTCATAAATTTGGAACCCCAAGAACCAAATGACAAGACTGCAGCATGCTTGAAATCACCTTCAGGAATCTCTGGCAAGTCCTCCAGTGTGACAATGATGTTAATGGACTACATGCATCCATCAGGAAGGGATCTGTCGTGTTTACATTCATGTTACGATTCTTCTTGTTTTACTAACATCTTTGCTAGTAACCGTGTTTCTTCCTAGCACTGATATGGTGTTTGCAAATGCAGTCCTGAGTACAGAACATGCAGTGCTTCTCCTGATGGCTTCACATTAGCCTCTCCTGATTTGGACAACAATGCTGTAACAAATCCACAGCCACCCTGGTCTCCATGCCTGTCACTACTTGGCAAACCATGGCTGCTCCTGGCTGTGGGTGACAGCAGTGCTGGAAGCCCAGTGTTCCTGCTGCCCGGGCAGTGCTCCTCCAGATGGGAACAGCCAGGAGCCCATTCCAGGCTTGCTTGTGGTCCCCCAGGACATCTTGCTCCTAGTCCTCTCATACAGAGGCTCTGTGCTTGGTGTTTACAGGCATCTTAAAACTGGCCGGTCTCCTGATGCCTGTATGTCCCAGTCCCTCTTTTTCTTCTCTTGAGCTTCCCTGGGGAGCTGGAAGCTGTGCTTCAGTGTGAGCAGTGCTGTTCACTGTTTATTTCCACATTTCTGAACAGTCTTTTGCATCCTGAACAGTTCAGGCATCCTTGGCTAAACTGAGTACCACTGAGGACAATGTCCATTGTCCTGCATGCTGCTGGCTAGCCAGAGGAGTGCTTTACATCTGGGATGAGCACTGTAGGACTGTGGTTTTGGGGTAAGCACTCATAGAAGGAACAAATCAGAGTTCATTACCACAAGCTGGTTAGTGTTTATCATCCACTGCTAACACTGATGCGTGGCTATACCCCTGTAATTACAACTGCAGACTGCAGCTCTATAGGTACTGCTGATCTCCAGAAGGTTCAACAAGTGCTTGGAGGCACCATAATCAGCCCTGCAGCATCAGGAAGATGGGGACAGTGAACACAGTGATGATGGCAGAGGCTGGCTTTGTGTTCACAGGTGCCCCTGGTCAGTGTGGGATTGCAGCCATGTTCATCACAGTAGATAGCCGCGAGGTTTATTTCTGGGCTAGTTTTAACATGAGAGAGAAATCATCTGCCTGGGAAAGGCTCAGCCAGGCTCCTGTGCATCAGTGGTCAGGAAGCCCATTTGGCGAAAGCTGCTTTGGTCTCAGTGTGTTTTATTACCCTCCTCCTTCCCTGTCCCTGCAGCTTTCCACAGGTGCTCCCACCTGGAAAGCCCAAAAGATCTCCAGCCAGCATGATGGGTGAAAGGTACACAGGGATGAGCACATCCTTAGGGGCTAATAGCCTGGGCAGGCTGCTCTCCATTGCAGGGGAAGCTCGTGATCCTTCACCCAGCCAAAACAAGTGCAGAACAGCACTGCAGCAAGAAAACCAGCTGCTGCCTGCCCAGGCTGGAGGAAAGCTCATGAGCCCAAGCCTAGAAGATGGGAATGCCAGAGTGCTATGAGGTCCATGATCATAAAACTCATCCCTCTCTGGAGCTTTGCAAGGGGTGACATTGTGAAAACGGGGCAGTGTTTAGCAGCTACTCAGGCACTGATGTTGATTTATGTGCAGAATCTCCAGGTTCTTCGTCTGATTTGTGATCCTTCATCTGTGACAGGTACGACCGCGCTCTGATTACCAAGCCTTAAAAGAAAGCTCACTGCAGTGTTTTACATCCCTTACTGAGAAAATAAAAAACATCATCCTAGGAAACAAAGTACCAGCTACACAACACAGCTGGGCATGAGGAAACCCATCATAGATCCAAGAGGTTTCCCAGATCCCAACTCTCAAAATGTGCCCCTCCTGTAGTACAGCTCAGCAAGATTTTGTGGTAGGCTGCGTTGAGAAGGAGGGTTTATAAAGCAGAAACCTCAGCAACACAGGGATGAAAGTAGAGGTCCTACCCCAAACCTATGGGTCCAGAAAAGTCCAGTGAAGCCAAACCCACATTGATCCTGTCCCCACTTCGCAGTTTCCAGCACTGCCTGCCCCTGAGCTGCAAGATTGAGGGGGATGAAGGAACAAGGATGAAGCAGCAGGAATTTCCCGTATCTTCTGGGAGATGTAGTGCAGGAGAAACAACGGGTGCAAAGACCCAGGGTGGAAGCAGTAGCTGTGGAGAGATTTTGCTGCTGCTCAGCAGCCTCAGAAGGAACAGCCTTCTCCCTGTGGTATCCAAGCCAGAAACAGGCCTGATTTGGCCCTAAATGCACATATAACAAAGACACAGCTGTGAATTTCCTCTTTTCTCATTTTAAAATATATGAGCTGGTTTGCACAAGCCCAGTATGAAGCAGCTTTTCCCATCCATGGAGCTGTTCTCCAAACACCACCCCAGCAAACTACTGGGAAACAGCCGCAGCACTAAACATCTGCACAAGTGTGTTGTGCCAGATGTTACCAGAAGATGATGCAGCGCTGGATCTGGAGATGGATTCCTGGAAGTGCCACCCCTTCAAGCCCATCCAGAACCAGCCCTGGGAAAGCAGGATCTACAACAAACTTGGGAACCGAGCACAGTGGCTACTATCACAGTCCGTCCATCCCCATGGGAGATTCTGCCTGTCACAAAATCACAGCAACTGGGCACAGAGGCGAGCACAAAGATGTGACAGGAATACCAAAGGAAGGGAGGAAGTAGCCCCAGCCCCACACTGCCAGCTCTGAGCTGATCTCCTACAGAGATCTTCCTGCTTGCTGTTCAGCCACAGGAGCAGGCTCTGCCCCTGGCACAAAAACCTCTCTGGTGGTCCCCAGCTCTCCATGAGCTCTGTGGTCCCCAAGCAGTGGCATGGAAAGTACCCCCCAGGCCCAGATCAGTCAGCATCCTTGCCTGCTCAGACCTCTCCTTTGGGCTTTGCAAACGAGTGGAACACTGCAGTGGAAGTGCACATACAGCCCTGGTCAATCCCCTCTACAGGAAGAAGGAGGTCAGCTCCAGTCCCCCGTCCCCCCCCCGGCTCACAACTGAGGGTGGACATGGCTTCTTAAGGAGCACCCAAGACCCAATCCTGGTGCTCATGGGGAGCCCCTGGTCTGAGCCCACCCTCCTTCTCACAGCAGGGGCTGGTTCCCAGGCGTTTCTCCCCTAATTGATGGCAATTTCCTCAAAGCTCAATAAAGAGCTTTTGCTGCATGACCGAGACATCACGCATGGTGCCATGTGGTTTCTGTGCTGTTCCGCTTGTGCAGAGGTCAGAGAGCTCCAAGCAGAGTGCCTGCGGGTTCGCACATGCACGCCTGCGCTCATCAGCTCTTGCGCACATACAGCTTACGTACTTGCTTTCCTTGTTAGTCTCTTAATTCAGAAAGTCATTCAGAGTGAAAATGTGTTTCTCTTTGTGAATGAACAGATCTAAGACAGATGGTGCATTAACTGGAAACATCTTTTGTTCCACTATGCTCATGTATTCACTCTGTTCAAGGTGCCATTTAAGAACATTTATGATCATCCCGTCACTGTTCCTGATCTTTACAACTTGGTGATCTCGTACTAAAAACTGTAACAGATCATCACCTCTTACCAATGCTACAAAAGCACAGGTTTAAAGGCTGTTGGTGTTAGCACTAAGGCATCAGTTGTAATTTGCTGATGTGGAGCAAGGCTGCCTTTGACTGCAACGATGTCTATAGCATTTTGTGTCTCCTGTAACAGCCCCCTGTGACTCCTTTGGGCTTGCTACGCACCACCTGAGAGCACAGAGGTAACTGCCTATGAAGCAAGGGCCAGAGAAACTGTCCGCGTACGTGTGGAATTTCCTTGTACATTGTTCTTTTTGGGAGGAACCAGTGCATCAAAGTTGAAAGATTTAAAGTGCTGAAGATTGCAGTAAGTCCATAGCTGGCCTAACAGACAAATTACCCTGAATTAGCCTCATTTCTGAGTAAATTTTTCTATTAGGCCAGCTTACCTAGGGACTTACTGCAATAGGTGCCTTTGTCTACTATTGCCTCTTAGATTCTTCACTTGGTTACATGCATGCTTATTACGTTGTGGATATTCTTATTATGTCCAGAAATACCTAAGCTTTTCCAGAATCCTCCTGAATTTTTGGTGTTGGTGAGCTCAAAATACTACTGAGTCCTTTAGGTTAAACATGCATGGAGCAAACACAATGTTATTCTTGCAAGAGGATGTTTTTTCTTCTTAGGATTTCAGGGTTATCAGGTTTTATAACCTACATCACGGTTTCAGAACCAAGTTCCCCATGTTCAGATGTCATCCACACTCCATTCATTAGGCTTGATCATAGAATCATAGAATAGTCAGGGTTGGAAAGGACCTTAAGATCATTCAGTTCCAACCCCCCTGCCATGGGCAGG
>JANRGW010003834.1:6086-16403 GCA_024733675.1 Psilopsiagon aymara | reverse complement strand
GTGGGGTGGGGGGGGGGGGGGGGGGGGAAGGAATGGCACCTATGTCCACTCTTTTCCACTGTCACCCACCCTTAGTGATACATATGAGGTCTTCACAGCACTGTTTCTTTCTGTGTCCTGGGCCCTCCCCTGCAGCTTGGCCTCCCCTATGCTGATCCCAGACTCTTGCTATCATGAAGTCAAGACCTTACTCACCCGCTGCATCTTTGTTGGCTTGCAGCTCCTCCATACAGTAAACCTGGAAGCAGTCAATGGCATCCCCATCGTTCACAGCCCAGTAGACAGCAACTGAGGTGCTGGTGGCTGAGTTTGGTTCCTGAGGTATGACAGTCGGTGTCTGTGGGGCTGAGAAGGAAAGTCTCCCATTGTTATTCAAACTCCTGCATTTGCAGCCAAATTACCTACAGGTTTGTGAGGCAACCCAGTAGCTTATCTTCACTCAGGTTGCTTATTTCCATAGAGCAACCACAGAAAGCACATGAAATATGGAATACTGGTTCAGTGTTAGAACAACAGATCCCCCTAAACTAGGAACAGAATAAAGTAATTGTTCAATGTTGTAATCTGTCCATTTCCCTTGCAGTCTGGACAAAATAAGATCCATTCTTAGTACTAGCAGCCCCCACACCCAGCACAGAGCCTGTGCCCATACTCTGCCCAGCTCTTAGGGTTCTTCTCCGTGAGGCAGGACTATCGTGCAGATGAGTCATTGCATGGCTATTTATTTATAGCCTTCAGGAGGGAGGCTCCCAGGGCTGTGGCAATCTTGAGGACACAGAACTGCCATACAGCTCCAGCAATCCCTCTGCTCTCATCAAGAGACCTGCTCTCTTCAGTCACAGGGAGAGCTCTCTAGCTCTGAACTCCACTTTAAGTACACATGCTGATGAAGCCCTGATACAGACTCCTGATAAGTTCAGGCCATCTCCTTGAAAAGTCCAGGAGACGCTGGAGCCTAATGCAGGCTCCTTTGGATGACTGCTTTCTCCATTACATGACCTTACCTTGCAGCACAGGCACCAGAGAATAGGACACACTATGAAGAGGATGCCCGTGAAAACAGAGACTGCAAGGACTTATTTGTAGAAAAGAACTTGCGATAGCTCAGTGATGGAAAACTTGTGGAAAAAGAAAGCTTCTTCCAGAGACAGATGTATGTAGCTGATCCCAGAACAGTGGGAAGGGGAAAGGACCTGCCATACCAGGAAAGGTTTAATGCAATGTGTCAAACCCACTGGCACTGACAGCAGAAGAGATGTGCGAAGGAAGGCTCAACAACACAGGGAAGCAGAAGGCTTCCTGCAGCCTTGGGTCCACATCTGCCCAGAGGTTGGCTGATACTGCAGATGCACAACTAGGTGCTCCTGTCTGGTATGGTCATTTTCCCCACAGACCTAGTGGACAGAGAATCCTTGGTGCACAGGTGAATCTCAACTTTGCTAAAGCACGTGAAACCCATAGGACAACTAGAAGCACTCCTCACACCTCAAAGACCTACAATACCCCCCAGATCTCATATAAACTTTATCTCCTGATTGGCACAGATCTATTCCAGATGAGATATTGTTCCCCTCTACTATTAAGGTTTAAGAAAGAGGGAGGAGAAGAAAGAAACAAAAAACCCTAAAAGATTTTCATTGTTAGAGTGATTGCAGGGAATGAAAATACATGGTTCTATTTCTTCACCCAGTAAATTTCCATATTGCACGAATTCTCAGAATCTCAGCAGAAAGCTTTCACTTTTTTTCAGTTATCTTCACAGTAATGATGATGATCCCCTGTGGCATGAGCAAGGCAAATGCAGATGCTGTCTCCTTATGATTTATACAGAGAGCTACCCGTACAGTAGGATTACATCTGTTTCCCATTGAAATAAAAATTATCCTCCTTATTGCTAAAAACAGGCTGCATTTTGTCTTTTGGCTTCCTAGAGTTGGTCAATTTAAAAATTGATTGTCTTTAGGAAGACTTCTTTTCAGCAGACCCAGTGGGGAAACCAGCTTTTTTTTCTTGTGAAGTTGCCTAGAAACCGCTATGTAAGATCACAGAAACCCCACAACTGCAAGATTTATTACTATGCCAAATCAGAACAGAAACTGTCTTAATGAGTGAAACTTCTGTAGAAAAAAGAAAAGAACCCAAAACTTATAGATCAAAATTCAGTTTGGTTACCTTGAGAAACATTTGATTTCTGATTTTCTTTTTGCATAGTATGAAGCAAACTTTTGAGAGCAAATGATTTCAAAGTAAAAAGCTGAACTTTTCTCTTTAGAAAGAGAACATTTATTTGTTATCGAAGTGCTGATCCCTTTGTAAATTAAGTTTAGTCAAAGAAATACTTGCACCGCAAGTTTGAATAAATCATGTTTTTCAATAGAAAAGTGTGATGTTTTCTCGTGAGTTCATTTTTCATTGAAGTACTATGCTGTAAGGAAGTTTTTACTTCATGCCATCTAACAGGCCCCGGAAAAAAAATAATAATCCCAAATGTTTTATGGATATTTACCCCTTTCCAATGTAATGAGGAATAACGTTTCTTTGGCTGTGTGGATTGAAGAAGGAGAGTAGTTACATTTCTCTGTGACTCCACGGAAGATCGTTACAATCAGCAAAGGTCCTGGCCTTCTGGTATAAAAGGCAGGACTCATGGCAAGCTTTGGGAATAACAGTTTTTCCATTTTTAAATTATTCCCACTCTTCTTGTGTCAAAGCCTGGGCTCCAATATGCTCAATGACACGCTGAAAGGGTTTTTTTAAGCTTATGCATTTGTTAATGGGGATGGTTTATATGAAAGGAGGAAGAATTTGAGGGAAAAGAACTTTTCGTTAGTGGATATGGAAAATTTGGAAATGGAGAGTCTTTGGAAGAAAGATGTTTCTACAGTGGTGAAAATAAAGTTCTATGAAATTGTTCAGTAAAAATCTATACTTTCTGAAAGCAAAATATGTGCACTGGAGAAATGGCAAAATCACATGTATTTCATCAAATGGCTTCAGTCAAAAAATATTCTGAGAGTGTCTGACATTTACATCCAGCATGTGACAAATGATGGGCTCAAGGTGTTTGATTCCAAATAAAGTTTTGTGTAGGCATTTACCTCTATTTTCCTTCAGGAAGGGTGTAATCTTGGAGGGGAAAAAAAAAACCAAAGTTGTTTATTGCCAAACTAAAAATCACAATAACAATTAGGATACTTGGTGATGGAAGTGAGGAATGAAAACCAAGCACTTAGAAAGAGAAACAGAAGAAAGTATGAAGGATGAGGCATTTCAAAGATCGCTTTCTAGTAGACAGTCATTCATTTCCAGTTTGTCAAAGCAAACTGGTCTAGAGCCATTTGGTGTTCAGCAAACACAGTAGCTAATGCAAATCAAACTGAAAAGTGATCTCAGCAGCTTAGAGAAAAACATGCTGAAGTGACTTGTGAGGAAAGGAAATAGAGCATGACAAAATGTGTCTGTCCTCCTGGGTGACCTTGCCCATAAGTAACAGCCCAGAGGGAAAGAATGGTTGCACCCACAGGACTGCAAGAGTGGGTTTTAGAACTAAACTAGGACACATTGCATATGTGCACCACTAAGTTAACTCTGACCAACAGTGGGTTACAAAAAATATCTTTTTATCTGATTTCCCCCCAGAATGACACCAAGGTAACGCTGCTTGCAGAAGTGCCTGTCCAACTTCACCTGAGAAGGTCTGAGTGCCACAGACAAATTCATACAAATCTGATGAGGTCATTAAGGTCTCAGAAATACTCAGGTCTAATAAAAGCAGTGGTGGGGAGAAGAGAGAGGCTCTCTCAAAGTGACACTCCTGATTGCACTCAGCTCTTATGAGACACTGGAGAGTCTGCACAAGAGAGCACTTATCCAATGTCCCATTATGCACCTGAAAATCCAGACAGGAAACAAAGTACTTTGGGGTAATTGATAGTCTAGTTCCAGTGCTTGGGGACCAAATATGTGAGAAAGAGGCTAAGCTAGAGAAGCCAGAGAGGACTATGATGAAGATGTTGTATGTGGCGGTGAATGGAAGGTGACAAAGCAGGGCAGCATTCTCTTGAGAAAGAAACACTGGAGTGAGACCCTGGTATGAGGAAAATGCGTCCAGAAATTGGTGCTGACAAGCACTTCACTGACAGCAGTCCAGATCCAGATGATTTCTATAGGTGTATGCATAGGCAGAGCAGGCGGCCCACACAGACAGGACACAAAATATCAGATATAGATGAATAAACTTCTTTATCATGTGCAGTTTTCACAGCTGCCCTCAGAAGCAGGAACTGTCTTCAGGTACAGTTAATCACTTTCCCTTCATGTCCTGTGGGGGTTTCATGCACCTCCCAGGGACCTTGACCGTCAATTAATCAAACCCCTGCTGTCCTCCCTACACCAGTGATGCTGGCGCAGCAGCCCTTGGGAGGAAGAAAGCTCAGGATACCCTAGGACAGGCTCTTCTATCCCCATCTGTAAGTGAATAGCAACTTTAACCAGAGGAGATTCACAGATAGAGACCTGCTGCTAGTCTGAAATAATGCAAGAATCACCCAGTTTAGCACTTCTCTCTCTGCTGCTGTGTCCTACTATAAGCTAAACACTTGTGCACAATTAGACTTCATTTTACATTCAACTCTGATTGCTAATTACATGGTTTGCAAATTTATACTTCTCAAATAGATTCTGTTTTTAGCTTCCTCAAATTTCCAAAGCACTGCCAAAATGTTAGCTTTTGTAAAGATGATACTCAGAAATTCTTACCAGCCACATGTTTTAAGGAGTGCTGGTTGCTTTGTCCTGGACTATCCGTGTAGTGCTCAAACAGTGAAAAAGCACTGGGCAACTTTTCTAAGGAGAGGGTGGTATCCATTGCGCAAAGTAACCTATTTGGAAGAAAACACATAGCTGTCTGTGTAAGTTCTTTGTAACACCACATAGTTTTCCAAAGGCCAGAACAAAGACCACGCAACAAACTCCAGTATTTCCCAGGAAATTGAGGACCACATGCAATGAGAGGCTGTTTTCCTGATTTTGAACATTTAGAGCATACTGCGATTTCAGACCATGAGCACAGTGAGAGTGCTGTGCATATGATCCGTATGCACTTAGCCCATGAGAACATCAGGATTTGAAATTCACAGCAAGACTTTCAAGAGCATGGGGCTTTGGACTTACTAACACAGTGCCTTTAAAGGTTACAAACTTTGGAGCTAAATTACAGCAGCTGATTCCAAATATGTAGTGTAAAGCAGCTGCTTGTGACAAGCAAAAAAAACACATGAGGAGGAAGATAGATCTCACTTAATTAGCCCATATTTGCTGAGTTCATTATAGGATGAAAAACCAACATATTTTTAACTCTGTGGCAGAAGCAGCTTCAAGGAAATGAAAGAGTATTCTTTCCAAGGCCACTGAATTTTACCTTTTTTTTTTTTTCAGTCACTGAAGTGATTGATTCTGCATAATCTTAACAAAGCACAACAAACATAAAATATACTTTCTTTAGAAAAACATTCATTGTTATATAGTTTCATTCTTAGCACTTTTTAGCAAGTCAGATATTCTCAAAGCAAAGTAAATACCATGCACAAAACAGAATAAACCTATGTTTAGTGTGTAAGTAAGCAAGTAAAGACTGAGTATACAGAAAGCTTTGGAAAATTGTTTTGTCCCATTATATCTGTTCTATTCTTATGCAATAAATTACATGCAGATATGTGGCTAGACTCTCAGATTTTTATTTACAAGAGATGAGTCCAGATTCATAGTCCTAATTCTGCATATCAATAGAAACCATCAACCTGTGTTTGGCACATTCTCTTCAGACCACTGTCCTGGGTTTGTAAGTTGACTGCAAACTGGAACCCTTGTGTCATTGTTATACCCCATGTCATCACATGTATTGCTGTGATGGCTGAGGCAGCAATGACACAGGTATGTCTGATATGCACTGTACAATACCCCGGACCTTCGGGCAAAGTCAGTGGTGGTGATGTCAGCAAAGCAGATTTAGGGGCTTGCATAGGAGAAGCCTGGAGCCAGTCTGTCTGAATATCTGTAGTTCACCTTGGAAAACTTATTGGTGAAATACAGGCTTATATATTCTCAGAAAAGATGTGCCTTACCAAAATGACTGCCTTAAGGAAATCACACATTGCAGAAAGCTGTTTGTGACTGTATGCATTTACTGGTCTGTGCAAGTGGGCCAGGATGCAGCTGTGATGAGGCATCACCCTTGTGTGGCACAAGGATGATGAATCAGGCAGTGCCAAGGAAGAGGTGTGGGAAAACATCAGTCCATAGTCCCTGGTAAGACTTGGAAAGCTACTTAATTTTTTTATTTTATTTTATTTTATTTTTCTAAAATTGTACTCAGAAATACAGTCCAACAACCCCAGCCTTGTGAGCGACATTTTGTATTGTAGCCTTCCAGAGACCAGGAAATACAGAGCCAGACTAGTCAAAAAGAACACAACACTGATGTGTAAGAGATGGAAGCATGGCCAGAATGTTTTTTAGTATAGTTGTGTATAATAACTACAAGGAAAATCTGATTAAAAATGTCTGTGTGGAGATTTAAAATTGAGCTGACATTTTAAAATGCTATTTATTGATGTGTTGCAGAACACGTGCAAAATGCTTCAAAACTAGTCAGTTACAGTAACAAGTATAAAACCTACAAAAACTATATTAGCAATGTGTTTTCAAAGCTTGCAAATACTAAATGAAGCATCCAGCATGCTAGGCCTAATACTCACTACAGTGCAGTTAACCCGTATTTCATATACCTTTTATTTAATTCTTTAGATGACTAGAGGAGGAAAAAAGAAATGTATTAACAGTTTTCAAAACCTTGAAAATCTTGAAGAACCACTCATCAAACAGTCTTGCTTCTCTCCCCATATATAAAATACACACAAATTTATTGACTTGATGGTGTCTGTGGCGCTGCTTACTCATGCCAGCAGAGAATTTGAATACTTAAGAATATTCCACTTCAAAACTCTACCTCAGCAGGCTATTAGAGTCTAAATCTGGTTTTAAGATCCTGAGGGGTCAATATTCAATGTTCAAGGTTAAAGATGGGAGTATGGTCAAATACCTTCTTAAACCAAGGCTTTTACAGGAAGAAATCACCTGCACATTAAGAACACTTCAATTCAAATTCTGGCTGAAATCTCCTTCAGAACTTTTTACTAGCAGAAGTTGGGTGAGATTTATACTCATGGAGTGTTTCTTCCATGCTCCATGAAACTTCAGCTAACACTTCCTGGCACACGGACAGAAAAGTTTCTGCCCTTTATCACTAACAGAAACAGACTGGGACTCTAATAATGTTAACAACTGACGAAAGAATTTTAGAATACAAAGTTATCTCTTTGCCAAACCACTGATCCAGTACCTCACAAAGTTCAGGAAAATAAGTCATATATTTCATCTATCCTGAGATAGCCAATCTACCACAACATTCACTTGATTACAAGATACTAAGACATGATACATCTTGGAGCAGAGGAGAAGGCAAAATATTGCTCCACCATTTCTGTAACTGCTGGCATATTGGCTGGGGGCTTGTACTTGGAAAGCAGTTTAACTTTGCACGAATGATCAGTCTTTAGACAGTAATTCAAACTTTTCATTTCTTCCCAGGACAGCTTCTCTGCAATTTCCGGACTACGTGGTAATTCTGTAACAGCAGAAGATAATTGCCACAGAAGTCTCATCCCCTTCGAGACTGCTGATAAGACTTTCAGAGGAAAGAGTGCCGGTGCCTTACAGACAAGCCTTGCAGCACAGGAATAATCCTGGAGGATCAGGCCATTAATGGTTAACCAGCAACACCCTCTGAAACCAGCTCGTGACTGTATGAATTGGGTAATTCCAGTCATGCAGATTCACAAGGAATGGGTTTTATGTTCAGAAAGGACCCTTACAAACATGCACTTCAAATGCACATTTCATACAGCTAGCCCATTGTCATGGTTTAACCCCAAACAGCAACAAAGCACCACACAGTCACTCCCTGGTTTTCAGTATTAAGCATTTATCACAGCCTCAGTAATCTGTGCGCATAACTACTTGTCTGCATCTGCTTATTGAAGAAAACCCACCCAAACCCCACAACCCTACAGCTCTGCTTCAAACAAGCCCTTCAATTACACTTTCCTGTTTTATCTTAATTTCTTTTTCATACAGTAAAGTACCTTTTACTCTAACATTTCATTCTCCTCAGTTGATAAATAATTCTATATAAATGATCAAGCCGTCCATTAGCCTTCTCTTCACTTAAAAAGAACCATTTTAATGGCACAAGTCAAATTTTCATCCTGTGAATCATCTTTGCAATGCTTTCTGAGCCTTTACACGACAAAAGCATATGATCTATCAGTTTCAGAGTGCAATAGCTGAGCTTGCAGGATCTAGCTGTATTTGAAAATAAAAAGGAAGGTAAACAATTCATTCTTAGTCTAGGTACAGTAAAAGTGATTTCCTAACTAGAATCATAAAAGCTACAGTATGAAAGCCATTTTTACTTACATTCAGGAAAACAAATCCATCTAGCTCTTCCATTTCTTTTACTGTTGTCTCCAAAGTTTCCTTTGCTGCATCAACAGTTTGCTGGAAGTTAACCATCTGCTCATAGAGGTACTCCATTTTCATCTTCTTCACTTCCTCAAAGTTCTCTGATTTCTCATCATACTGTGCTACCATTTTCTTAAGCATCTCTTCATTCTGCTTTTCTAATAACTCTGCATTTTTCTTACAATTTTCCTGCAAAATAAAAACAGATGTAATTTGATCTGCAGAATAAAATTTCAACATTTGGTGAATACACAGCAATTCTCAATTAACCATACATGAGCCATCCACCAGACACTTTCTGGCATTCTGGCAATAAGTGAACTTTATTTCTGTAAGCAAGCTCATCTGGAAGAAATAATGCTAGAGAAGTACATTAAAAACAATGACAGATTTTGTTCAGTTTTGGTTTTTTTTGTGGTTTTTTTTTTTTTTTTTTTGGGGGGGGGTTTGTTTTGGTTTTTTTTTTACTGTTACTGTTTAAAATTGAACTTCTGTATTTAAGCACTAAGTCAGGAAAATAGCTAAAAATCCACACTTTAGACAGAAATTAATACAGTCCTCTTGGCTTAAGAAGTTGAGTATTAAGAACTTAAGACATTGGGCAACTCATTTAAGTGCTTTGCACAGTATTCTGAATAAAGACACAAACAGTGAGAGCTTTTTATAAGCATCAACAAAATTAATGAAACTTTTTCCTCCAGTGCTCGGCAGTCACATATTCTATTTTGCAATAATGTGCAAAAAAATGCAATCTTTTTCTTCCCCTTTTTCTTCTCCCTTCCGGTGGGAGAAGCCAATTTGAGGACTGGAGAAACAGCACATTTTAGTGGAAACAGTGACACTCCCAAACAAGGCAAGCGTATTTTAGAAGTAATTTTGTAGAAGGAAAGCAAATCAGTGTGATAATCACATGACTTACCTCAACAGAGTTAAATAGCGATTCAATATCACCCACGAACTCTTCAATCTTCATTGACTTTTCTTCCAGTGCTATTAGCAATTCACTTAACTGATCCTGAAATTTAAAATATTTCAGTAACATAAGCATGTTATTTTACAAAGTTTTGCATGAAACTTTTTTTTAGGTAAGTATTTTTGCTTTGCCATGAGCCAATCATTGGAACAATTGCTAAATTAAGTGCAAGCATCGCCCTGGCTACAAAGACAAGCACAGAAATAGCAGCTGGAACAGTCACAAAACTGTTTCCAAACCGAAAAAAAGTGAGCTCAGTTCAACAAGGTGCTGAGTGTCAATACAAGCTGTTGAAAGTTACAAATTCCAACTCAACTCTGCTAGAGACTGAGGGTGCTCAGGGCCTTTTGAGGGTCTCAAGAGATTACAGGAACATAAACAGGAAGATAATGCAGATAATTATGAGGCTAGATTATGCAATGTCAATTTTTTTTTTTTTAATCAGAATTTTAAAGACATTGTCTACAAACCAGAATTCACCAGAATCTCTGGTTGAATTAGATGTGGAAAGCAAAGCAGTCCATAGAACAATTATTAGAGATGAATCAGAACTTTCTCTTAGTCCTTCTTGACCTCTTGTGAGAGCAAGCTGGCCATCTGCTCAGGTACAATTTATGATTTTGTCGTGGTTTAAGCTGTAAATCAGCCACGCAGTTTGTTCACTCACTTCCCCCTCCTTCTTCCCCTCCACTCCAAAAAGGCGGGGGGGGGAAATTGGGAGAAGAATCAAAAGAATGTAACTCCCACGGGTTGAGATAAGAACA
>JANRGW010003833.1:16325-28437 GCA_024733675.1 Psilopsiagon aymara | reverse complement strand
CAGTGTTCAAGGCCAGGTTGGACACAGGGGCTTGGAGCAACTGCTGCAGTGGAAGGTGTCCCTGCCTGTGGCAGAGGATTGGAGCTGGATGAGCTTAAGGGCTTTTTCAAACCAAACCAGTCTGGGATTCTATGGGTTTTTTTAACAGTTTGCTGGTGTGAAGTGGAAAACACCTTGTAACGTTGAAGCTTGTAATGTCATTGAAGAGGTGGAGCTGGGAAGGGAAAATTGAGGCGGCAGAAGCAGTTTGGATATATTCTATAAAAGCCTCAGTGATGCAGATTTACCTGCTCTGAATGCACCACTAAGGCCCCAGCTCTCCTGTTTGCACACTGGACCCTGCAGAAGAGGGAGAGAGCCACAGTGCTCCCACCCTGCTTCCAGAGCTGCTTTGATGGGGGGCTGTGTTTGTAGAGAGGATGTTTCCTCTCTCCTGGCTGTGCTTGGGCAGGGAAAAGCTTCCGGACTGCCACCTTGCAGGAAGCAGCATCTGGAGAGTGCTTTCCCTGTGGCAATAAGGCAGTGCAGACGGGCACATGCTGCTGCCTGCCACTCTTCCTGGCTCTTCTAAAGCACGAGGTGCTCGCAAGAGGGGCAGACAGTAAAGCACAGGGCAAATACAGCCCTGTTTTCTCTTTAGGAAGCCTAAAAGGAGGATTATTAGGGCACTCTGGAAGCCTTTTATTCTTTCCTTCCACTCTGCTTGTAATTCCCATGTATCCTAAGTGATAAATAATTCAATATGGTGAGATAAGAGTTGCTGTCCTTTCCTGGCAGTATATTGAAGTGTTTTAACTGATAGGAGCAAATAGGAGGAAGATTTGCTGAAGGGCATACAGAGCTCAAATGAAATCCAGAGGACTGAAGCCCTCTGAATTAGAGCTCATTCTGTGTGAAACACAGACTCAGAGCTCTGCAGCGAACAAGGAAGGCAGTGTCATGGCATCTTGTCACCTGTTTCTGATTTTTTTTCCCTCTATACTAAACCATTAATTTTGTTATATAATGAAATGAGAATCTTTTCCCTCAGGAGACAGTTAAGTGACAACGTTAAGGCATTTGGATTAGATAGCTGCAGCATTGTTTGAACACAGGTTGGTTCAAGATTGTGAGTTTACCTCCTTGGTAAACCTACTTATTTCCAAGTAAATCAGGCTATTATTGCCTAATGAAAAATCCAAAGAGTGGTAAAGGAGAGTTTCAGTGAAGTAGGAGCTCAAACCTCGCTCAACCTGAATAGAAAGCCACTGCACAAGGGTTTCATATTAGAAATCATAGAATCATACAATAGGGTTGGAAAGGTCCTTAAGTTCATCCAGTTCCAACCCCCCTGTCAAGGGCAGGGACACCTCACACCAAACCATGCCACCCAAGGCTTTGTCCAACCTGGTCTTGAACACTGCCGGGGATGGGGCAGCCACAGCTTCTCTGGACACCCTGTGCCAGCACCTCAGCACCCTCACAGGGAAGAGCTTCTTCCTTAGATCCAACCTGAACTTGCCCTGTTCCAGTTTGAACCCATCACCCCTTGTCCTATCACTGCAGTCCCTGATGAAGAGTCCCTCTCCAGCATCCTCGTAGCCCCCTTCAGACACTGGAAGCTGCTCTGAGGTCTCCACACAGCTTCTGTTCTCCAGGCTGAACAGCCCCAATGTTCTCAGCCTGTCTTCATATGGAAGGTGCTGCAGCCCCTGAGCATCCTCGTGACCTCCTCTGGACTTGCTCCAGCAGCTCCATGTCCTTCTTTTGCTGAGGACACCAGAACCGTATGCCTTTTAAGCTGCTGAATCTGCTGGAGGATTTTAACAGTAAGTCTTTGAAGATACTGCAGCGCTACTTTTGTTGATGCATTTCTTAATGGTGCTAAAAATGGCAGGGTCTCTTTTGGTGTTTTGGCAGAAAAAAATGGGAATGCAATGTGGTCATACTGTGCCTGTATGTGACCTCGTCCTCTCATCCTTGAGTTCCTGAACTTTGTGGGAAATAAAGCATGCAATTCCTTCCACCGCGAGTGTCCAGCTGGGAGCGTGCTCTCTTCAAATCTATTAAATGACTGGTATGCTTCAGGATTTCAGTAGCTCAGTACTTTCTACCTTTACCCGTTCTTCTTTGATAGTACCATATAAATAGCAGACGAAAGAAAAGGCCGGGTTTACACGTGTCAGTGCAGAGATAAATATAACATTGTTCAGGTGACTTCTCTGTGTGACTCATCTTTAGAGTGACAATTATTTGAAAGCAATTTAACATTGTTTCATGAGAGGTAATGGTATTTCTATTTTCAGGGAGTAGAATACAACACAGATTTTGCTAGAAATACAAATCTAAGCTTCATTTTCTTTAACTGTTCTAGAGCAATTTCTGATCAATCTATTAAGCCATAAGGAAGCTTTTATTGAAGGGAGAAGTCTGCGTTAAGGTAAGCCTAACACAAATCACTGTAAAAGGTTATTTATTGCCTCACGTGTCAGTGTCCTGACAAGAAAAAGTAGCTTTCCTTTAGTTCATTTAAGTATTGCTATTAAAGTTTAAAGGGAGTGTTGCATTCAAATTAGAAACTCAGAATTTCTATTCTTTTCCTTGATTTGTCGTTCATCAAATCCTAATCGCGGAGGCACTTCCCTCTAGTGGACGAGGAGGTATTTCAGTGGCAGTGGTTTTCAGTCCTCTTCCAAATACGAACAGTATTTAGGGAAGGGCATGTCTTTGAAAAGGTGGGGAGCCAAGACTGGGGATGAGCAATGAGTTTTCCCGGTGCGAGAGCAGGATGAGCAGGGAGATGCCTGTGAGATGGCTCAGGGCTGGCGCTGCTGGGCAGAGCCAGTGTGTGGGCTGCAGAAGAGGGTGATCACAGGGTGCCACTGCTTGTGGTTGCTACAGCTATAGTCTGAAGAGTCAAAACAAAGCTTCCTGGGGAGCTGCAGGAGGCTCTCCTCATGCTGTGAAACCGGCTCAATGCTAAAATAGGAGATAAGCTTCATTACTGATAGCTGCAAAGTAGTGTACCTGGCTTCAAATAAGCAAAGGCAGTAACAGACTCTGTGTTAGCTCTTACACATCCGGGAAAGATCCTGGACTCACTGTGCTTTTAGTGTTTGTTCTCCAAAAGTATCACCAGTGGTGCAAAATGTAAGCCAAGTGTTAGAAACAATTAGAAAAGAAATGGAGTCAGAAAGCAATCTCTTGCCCAGGTGTGCAACACTGGAGAATATAATCCCTCTGCCTTAAGGACTGGTTAGAGGGATAGAAACATGGAACAGCTTCCAGCTGAGAAGAGACTAAATCAGAGAGTCAAAACCAGAAATGGAAATACAAGAGGACACCCCAACCTGAAAAAGAGGCAGCTAGAAGAAGGTGCCCTGGAAGTACATCATATCATGAAAAGTAGGAAGAAAGTGATTGTTATTCCCATTTCTCATAGCAGGAGTAAGAGATGTTCCAATAACCTCATTACCACAAACGATTGAAGGTTTAAAATAGGCCTCCAGGAGGAATTAAATGGAAGTGTATAGTTCTGTTGATAATTACTAAATACAAGATGTCTTTGAAGCTTCTGTCAGCCCCTGAGCTGCTCTTTCTCAGATGCTTGTTGGGTTGGCGTGGGGAAGAACACTGTATGCCTGTTCTGGTGCCATGTACTGTATATATAGCCATCCAGCACTGTCTGGGATGGGGGGCAGGCTGGCAGTTTTTAATCTTTGAGTGAAACATGGACAACTTCATTCATCTTTACTGTGCTGCATATACCCATAGGGTTTTTTAATATCCCACTCAAACATTTACATATCATTTGCATTTGGAATGGATACATTTGCCATGTTACCAGTTTTTGAGGTTGTTATTGCAAGTCTTCCTTGCATTAGTTGGTTGGGGTTTTCTCTGACAGTTCCAACCACAGGTGACCTTGCAGTTGAGAAAAGACTGCAGATTAAAAAGACTCTATCTGCTGTTTATGCAGGAATATGGTCTAAATTGGGTCTAGAAAGAGAACATAATCTGTTTCTAGGCAGTTTCTCTTCAGCAAAATGCACATGTTTAAAACTCAGTGGCGCAACAGTTCTCTATATACCACGAGAATTTATAACAGTGGCAATAAACTGAACAACAGCATTTACATTTTCCCCTGCTGGCTTAATCACCAAAGCCTGGGAGCTGCTTAATGTCCCCTTGATGAGTCCTTAGAAGAGCTAAGAAGTCAGAAAGCATAAGATATGTATGTAACATATGTATGTAGGTGTTGCGCATCACCTGACACAGAAGAAAATGCCACAACTCATTGAAGGAAAAAAGGAAGAATGGAAGGAATAGCTGGAGAGCAGGGATGTTTGTGACAGTAAAAGGACTGATGGTAGCTGGAAGTAAGCTCCTTTATTTCTATCTTCCTGGGGTTTTATCAGGATTTATGTTTGAATATTTAAGATGAAAATTTCCAGGTTCCATCACAAATATTAATGATTAGTCAAATACATTCTTTTCCCCAATGTTTTCTCTGCTCCAAATGCCAAGAAGGACATTTATCTACTAAGCTGTTTCAAGGTTCAAACAGTGATTTTTAGAGCTGCACTTATTTTGTCAGCTCACCCTCTCCTATAATAAAAGCAGAAGAAAATTCACTATCAGATCTTTTCCTCTCTGCCCTTTCTTTCCTCTACCACACCATTCCCATCCTGGAGGAAAAAGTGGAAATACTTGTGCAATCCAATCTAAGATAGAGTGGCAAATGGCTGAACTTCCATATGTAAGGTGTAGGTACCCCTATGTTGTTCCGATTAGGACTGGGTAAGCTTCAGAGATTATTGATCTTTAACTTCTCTGGAAGCAGTTTTGCCCCTCTGCCTTCCACCTTCTGAAAATGCCCATATGCTTGGAGCAGTACAGTTGTGATCTCTTGACCATGAGCAAATGATCAGGGAAATGTTTATTTATGAATGAAAAAATGTGAAAAGCTCATTGAGAATTTCTTTTTTGGAGAATCCGGATTCATATGTAAAGCACCAACTGCTCTGGAATGACAATGAAAATACAGTTGCTGCATGTAGCTCATTACTGGCTCTGGCTCTTATTCTAAAGCAGAAACCTGCGTGACTCACTATTTTGAGTTTAGAATGAGCTTGGGGCAACTGAATTCAAACAATGAGTTATTTGCTTTATTCTTTAACACAAATTGTTACTTCTGTGCCTGACGGGTAAAGCCCACACCATCCTCGAATGGGCAAACACGCCAGAAATGAAAGGAGCTTTGTGTTATGTCCCACCAGCGTAAGGAGCAGTGTGCTTGTCAGTTGTAAATGCACAACTCAAAAGATTTCAAGAAATAACACAATTAGGCTGTGGAAATGTCAGCACAACCATTAGAGATGGGAGCAATAATGTCTGCTATGTCTGCATTAGTTGGCTAATGAAGGAAGAACTTTGCTCTTTAGCATCAGTAAGGGGGAAGATGGCTTTAATATGTCAATGCAATAGCCTTCACAAGGAAGACAGGCCAGCGTGCTTTCTCCATTGTTGTACTCAAATCCAAGAAATGAAATCTGCTAAAGCACAAAATTTCCTTTGCTTGGAACATCATTATGTTCTATGACAAATCTAAGACAAGTTGGAGGAGAGAAGGTAAAGATGAGGTGTCAGTGTGTTTCTAATACTGTTCAGATCGATGAATCATTACCAAGAGATGTAGAGTAAGTGAAAAGTTGCCTGTAAATTACAACAGTGAAATTCAAGAGCTGGTCTAGTGGGTTTACTTTGGATTTCTATCCATGTAGCTGATAGAAAAGTATGGTGCAAAGACATGAAGCTTCTTAAGGAGCATTGCTTCCAAAGAGAATAAGTAAATGAAAACCAAAAGGGAAATAAACTTAACTAAAACTCAGACATGCACTTTGAGAAAACATAATTATAGCTTAGACTGGGATTTACTGATTAATCTTTGTCCAAGACACATGCAGGGCTCCAAACACGTATTGGTTTAGGTTTAAAACAACAAAAATCAGCACCGTTGTGCCAAACAGTTTGTCTTCAGTGAAACTAGTGATACACAGGAAGCTAAGGAAACCTCATTTTGAGAAAGGCACAAAGTAAGCATGTGAATTCCCTGCTTATCTTAGCCTGTTCTATTCAAAATGCTTGAAACTCATTTGAAACAAGAGCTCCAAACACACAATTTTACTGGCAATTCTACCTCCTATCTTTTCCAAGTATGTGTTGGGATAAATACAGGAAAAGGGAGAGAAATTCTTTAATGCACTTCTTGATGTCCAAAAGTAGCACAGGGATTTCAGAATACAAGTCCTTCGACTTGGAGTAGATTTGCTATAGCTTTCTCCCTTTGGTGTCTGGTTTGGTGGGGGATTTTGGATCTTCTGCTGTGTTTGTTTCGTATGTATTAGCAAAAAATGCTTGGAAAGCAGCATTAGCCACTTGAATAAGTATTTTAATGATTTAGATGTCTCTGATGCTGAAAAGATATTAGATACCTATCTGGAAATCTTGAATTCAGCATGCCCTAAAATGCTGAGACTCATTTTGAGTCTCACCTGACTGCTCTGTGGCTTTCTTCTTTTACAAGTTCTACTCATTTCAAGTTTGAATAGGTTTTCCAATTTAGATTAAAAAAGAATAAAGCAAAGGACTAAAGAGAGACAGCTCTGGCTAAAGATTGCACCCTCCTTGACCATAAGTCTACATGCAGCTACTCAAATAGCAGTGTATGAGGCAGGTACCTATATGATCAGTTGTGCACACTATTGCTTTGGCAATGCAGAAATAAATCAAATTTTAAAAGCAAAATAAAAGGGGTTGCAGTGCATAGGGACTTATCCTCTGTAGGACAGAATCTGCTAGAGTGTGTCCTAGTTTCTCCTGAGCTGGTAGTACATGAAGAACAGGCTCGCCCTAGCTGTCTAATGTTTTCATTCCACACACAAAAAAAGGGGTTGCAGCCATTTGATCTAGCCAAAAAGGAACGTATTTGAGCAAATAGTACTGATTTCCTTGGGCTTTGAATTGCATTCATGTCGTAATTGTTCCTTCAGGAAGGAGGGAAGGAAGATATTAAGATTAAATGTTAATGAACAGGGCAAACCACCAGATCTGCTGAAGTCTTTCCCCTGATGTGCAGGATTCCTAATTCCCTTGTACACATACAGATGTATTCTTTATTCACTTCATCAATTCCATATGAATAAGTTTCAGAACCACTGCCAGCCCTGAACTGTCCTGTTAGATATGGAATGTGCTCAAACACCATGGTGATAACCACACAATAAGAAACCTTGTTAGATTTTCTCACATACTCCCCTCAAACTATTAGAGCACTGTTTTGCACAGAACTAGTAGTTTATCTTTGTGCAAGTGTTTCAGCATCTTATAGCAAGGAAAAGTCTTACAGCAAGGGGAAGTCTGCCCTACATAGAGCTTTTCTATGATAGCTTATTGAATATTCTACACTTCCCTCGTGCTTTTGAAACCAAGAACACAACATGAGGATCTACTCCTTGAGAAAGAAACTTGCACAAGGGCAGAGAAATTCATTTTTGTGATACACTGCCCTCAGCGTGATGTGCAACGAGCAATTCCTGTCAATGCCTATTGCATGCTGAAATCTGAATCCATTTCTTTGTGTTTTGTATTGATTGATTTCCACCCTCCCTCCTCCCCTGGGAACTGATGCTTTTCCCTTTGAATTCTATATTCCCCAGTGTTCTTTTAACTAGAATAAACCTTTCTGGATGACTGTTACCTTGTTAACTTCAGGAAGCACCACAGACAGAAAGGCTGTTTCTGGGGCTACCTCAGAGCTGAGTCCTAGGAAATTATTGTGCCTTCCATGATCCACAGTAAGGATGGACAGTGAAGCATACAAAGAAGCATCAATACGCAGAGGTGCCCTCCTAGCCTCAGCTTGCTCCAGTCTCATGCAGCAGGATGTGCTGAAACTGGGGTCATGCTGAAAGCATTAGGACTAAACAAGCACAGTGTTATACCCTTTGCTTTATCCTCATGATTCCCAGTGTCCTCAGTGACAAACAAGTCTGAGCTGTGCTTCTGCCCTGTTCCCCATTTTGCGCTATAGATGTGCCACTAAAATCATGTTTTCTAGGGTACAATGCCAATTCTTCTCAAGATGGCTATGTCTGTATTAGCAAGTAATGCAGTGCAATAGGAATGGATCACCAGAACAAAACAGTTGGTGCTGCAGATGCAGCACCCACACTACCTGTATTTGTGGAGGCAGGGGGGTAGGAAGGGTAGGTCAGACAATTTCTTGCCTGGTCCTGTGGGCTGGCTGCCACTAAGAGGTTGAATCCCTGGGCATGTCTTTCAGATGCATGTGGACCTGGAAGGAGCCAGGTTTGCGTGCCCTGAAACAGCTTCACAAGGTGAGCCCCAGCACAAGAAATGGGTGTGGATTGGAGATATATAGCAAAGGCACTCTCCTGCCCTAATCCAAGTATTAATACACACACACCTGCTGTCAGCTCCCACTCAGCACCCATAGAGAGAGTACCTTTTCAAATAAACTCGACGTTAAAATCATCTGAAAGTATGATCAGATAGCACGAGCAGATTAGTGCTTTTAGAAACCTTGGCCTCATGTAGCAGCTTGGGAAAGCTTAACCCTAATAGCAGTGCTGGCCATCTGAGTAACAACCCTTCAGAACCTGGTCTGCAAGAGTTCTGGTTCAGCTGCTTATGTATGAACTGGAGTGATTTGATTTACAGATGCCAGCTCTTAGACCATTATTGCAAATCTTGTGGTGTCAGCATCCTCCATAAATTCCACATCCAAGAGTCATGAGACAAGCAGAACATTTCCTTCCTCCCTTATGAAATAAGGTTCAAATCATAGAGCTTTAAGGATGCTTATAAGTGAATCCCATAAATTGAAATACATGAAGTGTAATATTGAATATTTTAACAATAGTATTGAGTATTTTTCTACCTACCATTTGTCTTTTTTGCTCTTTTTGCTCTTTTGTGCAATGACTGATTCTCAATCTGATAAACAGCTGACCAAAGAGGGCTAAAACAGGAATGGAGGTAGTCAAGAGTTGAATAGTGTCACACTTCTCCATCATTAAACAGGAAGGATGAAGCAAACATTGCTTTTGATCTTTTTATAAAGGAAACCTGACTAAAGCCGAGGTCTCTGATAAAATCCTGTCTCTCTGAGAAGAACATCCAAGTTTGCTTTCTCTGCATGCAGTCAAATAAAGCAGCAGAGATCTGTTTCTTTGACCACAGCTTGCAGCCTGTCACATTGAGTGCTCAGGCCACACACTGTCTGTAAGCTCGTCTTGAATCTTTCAGAGTGCTTGCCTGCTTTGCTTCTGGGGGGTCCTGCCTTCCTTCTGAAATCTAGACAAATAGAAAGAGAATGCCAATGTCTATCCACACAGACATACACCTCCACAAGTAATTCACAATGCCATGGGAATTCCTGGGTGCTCTGCTTTTATATTGAATTGTTTACATGCAGCTGAGTTTGGGTGTGAAAGATTGAGTTTTTTCATAAAGGACCTTATTTTTTTCTGTTCTTTTAAATAGAAGAAGCCAACCAAACCAACCAACCAACCCAGTTGTGCTCACTTGCATTAATATGTTTCCTGCAGTTCACAGTGGATAAAGTGAAACTGGACCTGGGAAGGGGTTGCTGCAGTATCTGAATGGTAACAACCTTGTCTTGGAGGAGGTTTGTACCATGAAACACATTTAAGCAAGTACCAAGGCTGTGCAACAAAATAGTTTTGGCAGAAAGTTGAACAGCTTTCATATAGCACATGAAACATCCATAACCAACCCTTTTCAGTGGTTTGCTTTGCTCAGCAGAGCAGCTTGAATGACACAACCCCTGAATAGGTTTTTATACATTCTCCATGCTGTGTTTCATCAAAATCAGCTTGTCCAAGGGCTTTCCTTTCTTTATGATCTGTAATTTGGATAAATGACATAGCAGCTCAGACTACAAGGGAAACATGAAGTGGTGCTTGAATCCTGTGAACTTCCTGCAGTCCAAAGCCCAGCTTATTCTATTGTGATACACCCAACTTGCAAGTGGATGTTCTGTCTTCTGTGCCAGAGGAACATTGTCTTTATTTGTTTTACTACAATGCCATTACCTCCCTTAGCAGATGAGCATCCTAACTCTAGGCTTGACCTACACAGTGATTCATCTTTTTACACACATGTTAATATCTTTCATAACTCATTGGTTGCCTTCACTGCGCAGCCACCTTCCCCCTGGGCAAGCTTGTACCAAAACACAGAACTAATTTTAAACCCAGAAACCTTCATTTCCAAACACTGTGTTAGGAATCTCCTGAGGATTTGTGTGTCCGGGAGGAAGAGAATCTAAAACAAAGAGCTAAAGCGTGGCAAGCTGAGGACGTGCTCTTTAACACACTGTTTGCAGTTTCTAATTCAAAATGGTTCGACATAAAACAAGCAGCTCCTCTATGATTCAATGATCCAGTTCTATGATAAGTTACACAGTAGAAAGGAATGTGCATTTTAAGTCAAAAAATTTGATTTCTGAGCAGGATTTGAGGGCAGAGGACAACGTCCAGCTTACAGAAAGGTTTGGTAAATTTGTGTGTCTCAGACCTTTCCGAGGATTACCCAAACTGGAGCTTAAATCAAATCTAATGCTGTATAGCAAGTGACCCAGAAAAGGAAAGTCAGATTCCGTAGCAGGATAAGCTAAATGCGAATGGAGTGATGAGTAGATGATCTCCTCTGCTCCTGCTGCATCCCACCAGTCATAAGCACCCAGTTGTAATGCAGCTGTGCCATTTTCAGGCTGGAAACATCAACTAAAACAATGCTAGCTCAAAGCAAGAGCTCAAGATTTGGGGGTTGTCTGCATCTGTCCATGAAGACCCACCCTTCATTTGTATAGAAATCAGTAATGAGCCTGGAAGCAAATTATACCCTCTTTAAGAACCCTATCATCTGTATTATTTATTGCTAAGACATTCAATGACCTTCCAACCTTAACAAGTTTGTCACCCTTAGATGCAGCACAGGGTACGACTCATTTCTGTCCTGATCTCATAGCTGTTGGCTCCAGCTTTGCCAGCGCTACAGGTAGTGCTGGATTTTACCACCCCAGGGAGGAGATGGCTGAGAGCAGGTCAGGGACAGCTGAATCCTGGGACTCATTTGTGGTTTTGCCACTTGCTGCTCTAGCGACAGCCACCACCTTGCATGAGCAAACACCTCTTTGCCAGCAGCAGACAGCCTGGCTTTCCAGGGCATGGGCAGCTTGGCCATGCTGCTCCCTAGGGCATGTGTTGTGTTGTATATGGATGGCAAGAAAAGCAGCACAAGTTCTGTCTGTATTCTGCTTTCAGCCTTTAAAAAACACTAAAAGTGAGCTGAGATCCTCAGTGCCAAAGTCTTGTCATCCACTGATAAAGAAACACAAGAGGCACTCATCCAGTACCTGGATGCTGTTTACCTTTGATGGCATGACTGTGGATGACGAGTGACTTTTGTCGTTAATCAGAAGAGCTTCAAGCAGTCCATGTCTCTAATATCGCAGTATGTATGGTTAAGCTTTCTCTATTACTTTTCAATCCTCTTCTGAGGTTGTGACCGGAAATATTTTTGACCTTCTGGAGAGAAAAGTAATCTGTAGGGTATTTAAATTAAGTGCAAAACGCCATATAAATCTTGGAAGATAAACTCTTATGTAACAGTCTTCCGTAAGGTACAAAGGCTGCTTGGAGCTACTTCTGGATGCCCCTGGGACGGACCAGCCACAGCTCCGTGTGGTACAGAAACACATGGGGCAGACTGAGGTTGTGTTATAAAAATTATCTATACAACTCCTCAGGAGTAGTTGCAAGATGGGTTTTGTTCTCCAAAAAGAACAGTGAGGATGAAATCCTGGAAAGCCAGAGCCAACTCCTGCAGACTTCAGGATTTTTCCCTTGTGTTTCCCTCAGTGGATTTTCTCATACCCCACTTTTTTGCAGTGCTGTGCTGATGGTTTTATTCACTAGCAGGGCTGTGCATCTCTGCATGCCTGATATTCTTCATTATGAGGGTGCTGAGGCGCTGGCACAGGGTGCCCAGAGAAGCTGTGGCTGCCCCATCCCTGGCAGTGCTC
>JANRGW010003833.1:0-16225 GCA_024733675.1 Psilopsiagon aymara | reverse complement strand
GGCAGTGCTCAAGGCCAGGTTGGACACAGGGGCTTGGAGCAACTGCTCCAGTGGAAGGTGTCCCTGCCCATGGCAGGAGGTTGGAACTGGATGGGCTTTAAGGTCCTTTCCAACCCACACCATTCTATGATTCTGATTCATAACTTTTCAAAGCGCATGGAAAAGTGCATCCTGACTCTAAAATTGTGGTTGGACTTCACTATACACAAAAAGATCTTTAGGGTTACAAGTGCAAAAGAGCCCATATGACTAAGGAAGTTAAATCCCATGGTGCTTTGAAAGCATTTCTCTTGGCAATGGTTTTTGACTTGAAATCTGTAAGAACGGTTGCCTGGCTTGCAAGCTTCATCACGAGCTTGTAGGAGAGACACATCAAGCAGTGTGAGACACACTCAGCCTTGCTTCCCCTTCAGAATGAATCACAGAGTATTTTGTGTCTAAATGTTTCTATCAGTAAATCAAGATCCTCATAATTCTTGTGTGTCTCCAGTTATTCTCTTGGGGCTGATTTCCCCCCTTCTTCAGATAATTTTACTGCGGCTGTGTTAGGCTTGCAATGAATTGGGAAATCACTAATGATCCGAATCAACAGAAAGTGAAGGTTTCTTCTCTGCATTAATTGCTCATTTAGAAGCTCTTAAAGATGAAGTTACTGAGCTGGGTATTCTTTTCATTAAGTATTTCACGGCGACAACAGCAGCCGAAGATGGTGGTAAATGGACATTTGAGATTTTAAAGAGTGGTGTTAGATAAATCCTGCTAGAATTACAAGGAATTCTTTCTTTTTCTTCCTCACAGGTGGCTTGATCAAGGCAACCCACTGAGCTCTTCATTCTGCACAATGTCATGTCCAAAACACAGCTATTTTTGGACTGTAATTGCCTGAAACAGCAAAACAACAATCTAATGACTGAGTTGAAAGAGTGAAGTAGTATGATGTTGGGTTTGCTTTTATAGAGGGGTTCCGAGCACCCGATTGGTAAGATGTGGAAAATCCATCATGGTGGCCCATGAGAGTCACCCTCAGGTAAATGCAAATGTAGTGAGTGTTATGCAGGGACTGAGGTTTCTTCACCTCCCAGCCTGTAGACCAGCCCCAGCACCTGCAGGGGGTAAAGTGAGGGCTTATCCAGTGCACGGAATGGAGACTGCGGCGATTCCCAAGCTATTTCCAGACATGCAATACAGTGCACCATTGGATAGCGAGGCACTTCAGGGTTTCAAGTGTCTGCCTGTGCCTCCCACTAGTCTTTGCTCACTAAGATGCTCTGCCCCCCACTCCAGTGCACAGCCTCTTGCAAACGCAAAAGGAAGGGGAGAGCTGCAGGTGTCTCTGCTGCTGGTCTGATGTGAGGTGCTACAGCACAGCTTCTTCCTGAAGTGATGGTTAGCAATGTCCTCCTGCTGGCAGGAGCTGTGCTACTCCCTGGAGCAGATGTGACAGCGATAAAAGCCTTGTTGCTACAGCTCATGCAGCTCTATTGACACTCATCTGTTCCAGCAGCATCTTATGCTGCCTGTGATGAATTCTTGTCCTGCACCAATGTCTATTGGTGTTCTGTAGGGCGATGCATCATGTATTTTTTGTGGTACAGGCTTCTTGGATAAATGATCTTTGCTAAAATGGCGTATCTAAACCTGTTCTATGGATTTTGGCACATGTATCTTGTTGGTGTGTGCAAACCATATCACTGTCATCTGCTTGCAACCATCTGAATACATAAACCTTGTATGTTGTTAACATGGATCTAAAAACTTAATGCAAACATGGTTAAGTGTGTCAAAGTTTTCACCTTGACAGAAACTGCCCTTTTCTTCAGCTTCAGACAGGTCCAGTCACTGCAACAAACACACAGCATATGTTCAGACTTTGATAGATGCTTTGCTCAAAAGGTGGAGAAACAAGAAAGCAAGAGATCAAAGCAGCACACCAGATCTTATAAGTTTTAATTAAGCATAAGCAGCTGCATCCTGTCTTCTCAGAGCAGCCCCATTATTTGTGCTATGTAACATTAATGCTCACTGAATTGTAAAGCTCAAGGGAACTCAGGGCACTATTTGGAAGAGACAAACATTTGTTTTTCAGAAACAGATTCATTATCATTTGAAGCACTGGTTTAATCTAACCATAGATCTTATGGGAATATCTCTGAAGAGCTCTGTCTCTGCAAATCAATTTCAGTTGTAAGAAAAGGAAATAAAATTACCAAAAAGGACCAGAACAGTATCACAAAGAGCACATGGATGAGGCTCCTTCAAGGGGACAATAACAGTTTGCCCTTCAAAAAACTATCAGGAAAACAAGATACCAGTTTTTAAAGGAGGATTCTTTTCTATCCCATAGAGTGCTGAGAAACATGACAAAGGAGATGATTTTTGCCACAGCCTTTTGAAGGGGGATTTGAAGTTTTGTCTTTTCAGCAAAGCAATCTTAAAGTGACTTAGAGCGTTGCTGATCACAGTAAGAGATTTCTCTTGAGACCCTGGCAGCAGAAGCAGCACTGCCTCAGCGTAGCCCTAGCAATTCAAGCATGGCTGCGGAGTACGTGATCACACCCAGGCTGTGCTTGCGCTTGCAAGAGCTTTTGGATGGGGCCTGTGTTATGAAGCAGTTTTCTTCACAAAAATAGGACTGAAGGAACCAAACGTTTCTCAAGCTGCTGGATGTCCGAATTGTACTTGGTACCCAGAACAAAACTGATCAGGAAGATGCCTTAATATAAAACTTGTATCACTGAACAGCCTCACCTGGGCTGAAGCTTCCTAGAAATACAAAGTAGAGGTCTTCAGTCAATGAGCACTAGCAAGAACAAGAAGCTATGAGAGCTGATGCTCTCTACAGATCTCTAACCAGAAAGAAAATCTTCTTTGGGAGGAAAGGAAGAAAACCATGTTGGAAATAACCCTAAAACTGGGTCAACCGCACACCTGGCTGCTCGTTCAGTTTTAAGTTTAAATGAAAAGTAACACTGTGATCTTTCTTTTGGTTTTATTTGTTTTCTCACTTTAGAAGATGAAGATCTCTGGATTCTCTCTGCTGTAATAATCAGATGTGACAGCATGTCCTTTAACATGTGTTCCTCTCTTTGTTCATAACTAAACAGTTCAATAGTTTTATAAGGAAATAGCTTTGAGTGAACACAACTGATTACCTCAGTCCTCAAAAGGAAGACCAGGCTTACTTCACTTGTCCTTGCAAACACAGGTGTGCTGCATTGCAAGTTATCTTCCAGACTGCTCTCCACCACACTGGCAATTCTCATGCCCAAAACTGAAATGTGAAGTCTAGATTTTCATACCTTGTGTGCTGGAGAAGAAAACTAGTCTCTAAACCAGCTTGCACCTTCACAGCCAGCTATTTCTGTTCCCTAATATTCAGGCTTCTAATTGTTGTTTCTGAATGTTCGGCTTTAATTATTATAATGATGGATTTAAGGACCATATCCGAGCAAAGGCCATGTATGCTACAAATCTGCAAGTGCAGAGCAGCTTGAAATCTTTATTCTTCCAAGGAGTGAATACTTGAAATGGGAAGGATAGAAAATCACACCTGAGGTGTAGGCAAAGCCATCAGTGGGACTGCAGCAGTGGTAAGCTGCTTGTTCTGATGACCACTCATCCTTTTTGTTCCCTTGAAAAAGGAGGATTTCACTGGGCTTTCAGAGTTTATTTCCTAATTCTTAGGGAAAGGCTTTGAGGCTTTTTTAGCAGAGAGGAAGAAAAGTGGAAGGGCAGGTGGAGTAGTGCTGGGATAATTACACCAGAAGGAGCCAGATAACGAGGTAATAAATGCCCCATTAGCAGGTAGGAGAGAGTCTCAGTTGGGTGTTGTTTTCGTTAGTTCCTTGGGGCTCTTTGTTCCCCTTGTTCCAGCAAGAAATCTTCCCTGCTGAAAGTTCTTCCTCAGCCCAGGAGCAGCAGTGTTGGAGGAGCTTGACTGTTCTTAGAGGTAAGTGAAGAGTTTTTGAGCCGAGTTTGGTGATTTCCATGGGGTGATGACAGTGACCAGATACTGAAAGCATAAAAGAAAGCCTTCATATGAACATGACTGCAGTATGGGATCCCAGGACCTCTCAGTGCTCACTTGCAAAGGAGAGTTTAAAACTGAATGTAATCCTGCTGAAGTAGGGCATGATATGTCTGTAGGATCAGATGCAAGCTCTTCTGAAAGCATCACAGCAGAAGATACACTCTTTGTTAATCACCTGAAACTAGACTTGGAGCTGAAATGCAGCGTTTTGTCTGGAGGCTGAGCATAGCGAGAGATTTTTGGATAAACCAAAGGGAAATTTGTATCCTTATGAGTAAAGGTATCCAAATAGCATTAGCTTTAAGATATTCATGCTGTGTGACATAGGGCTGATGGAATGTAGTTAGTTGCTGAGAGTTGCTCGGAGTGTGTGAGTTTGTTAAAAGGACAGTAAATTGGGGTGCTGCTTTAATTTAGTATTTCTTCTCGTTGGAAGGTGAAAGCTATTGCGCTCATTTGAAAAGAAAATATCATGATGGTGTGTTTTGATAGTGCTTGTGTAAGACCAAAAAGCTTGGGAGAACTCCAGATGTTTAATATTGGAAGGGCAGGTCTGTAATTGTGTGCTCTTAAAGTGTATGGTGTATTCTTTAATGAAATAAATGGCCATGTAAGGCTTCTGTTATTGTCACTGCAATTAAGGTTAGTGTAATTGTCTTTGAGTGAGATATATATATGCATATACACACACAAAATATATGAGCTGGATTTTCTAGCTTAGAAGAGAAGGAATGGGCACTGCTAAATAGTTCCTTCATCTTTTCTATGGTTCCTGCAGTGTATGGGTATTTCTTTTTTGGGGGGTGGGGTGTGACTGTTTTGTTGTTTGCTCTTCATTGGTTTGTTGTTGTAGTAGTGGTGGGTTTTCTTGTTTCTGTTGTGATTATGATGTTGGTTACCTAGAACATGAAGGCTTTTCCTTCAGTGCTTCCAACTTGCAGAAGCATCCCTATCAAGACTTCTCTTTCCAAGCTGTAATTAATCTGGTCTAGGTACCTTGCTGAATAATTACTCATCTATTCTGGCATTTCATGAAGCTATTTTATCTCTCATTCTTTCCAACAGCAAAAGTTCCCTAGTTGGCAGGTGTCATTTTTAGCTTCTCACATAGTGCAGAGATAACATTCACTTGGGGGCATGGTAATACCACCCTGCTCACTCATTAGCTTCCCACTTATGTTCTCACATACTCCTTCTGGTTGTTTGTACTGAAGAAATTAATCTACAAAGAAAAAGGAAATCTTTAATACTTATTTCAGCTATTTCTATGAAGCCTTCAGGCAGCGGCTGTATTTTGCACCATGACTCAGCCTTCAGGTATAGTGTCCTAATGCTGTAACAGAGATGTTGTCCTGCACTCTCATACGTTCTTGTTGGGAGAGAGCCTTCTGCAGAACGTGCAGTAAGTGTTAAGCAGCACCTGGAGAGGTTGAGGGAGGTGTCTCTTGCCTTATGAGCTCCCCTTGGACAGGTGAAAGCTTTGCATTGTGTGATGCAGCAGAAGCTACAAGCTTGCAGGGTCCCCTGCATTACTGCTGTTTGAACATGCAAGTCTGTGACCATCTAAGCGTCTCCTTAGATGTAGCCCTGGGGAAGCATTTTAGGTACAAGCATCTGCTCTTGCTATGTGGTGTTTTGTCACAGATGTAAAAATTGTGGCCTCTGCATTAGTCATAGCTTTTCCTGTTTGACCAGGCACATAAGTCAGGTATTATTTATAACTAGTTTGTAAGTAACAAATAATCAAAGTGTTATTCTTTGTGCCATTAATGAAGTTTAAAAGTAGCTTCCAGTGTTGCTTCATCTGGACAACCAGGAGGAAGACAAGGGAGGGGAAGGAGTTATTCTTCTTTGTTTCCTTTAAACAGAGAATGCAGTGTATGTTTGTGTGCACCATTCAAAGCCAGTAACTATGGGTCATCATTAAAACCAAAGCAGAGGTGACAGCACAATGTTTTCCTCTCCTATTCTACACCATAGAGAAGTAGTTTTTACCTAAAAGGGGCTGAGAAGTGAACCAGAGGGTGAGAGTATGATGCACAATTTGAAAGTGAGAGCACTTAGGTGGGAGCAGGCAGACCTGGGGCTCTGATCCCACTGTGCAAAGGGAAAGCACGTCAAGGAATTGAGAGCAAGTCACTGAGGGGCCTATGCAGGTACCTAAAGCATCCCTCTGCAGCATGAGAGAACAGGGTGAGTTTACAGGCAGGGAGGATTTGAACCTGAAGCGCTGTATTGTGACTGTAGCCCTTCATCAATATGTGGGCTCCTTCTCTTACTGAGAATGTCTGATACTGCCTCTGGTGAAATGAAGACTTGGTGGCAAGGCAGAAGGATCCAAGGAAAAATGAAGCCAGACAGAACTGAGCAAGGGGAAGATTGGAATTAGGGACAGAATATTGCACGTTGGAAGGGACCTCTGGAGATTGTGTAGTCTAGCTTCGTTCTCTGAGCAGGGCTCAGTTCAATGCTGGGCAAGGCTGTTTCATGTAAGCATCCATCTGGTACAGATCGGATCCCTCTGATCTGCTCTCATTCATGAGACAATGTTTTCGCACTGTTGGGAAGGTGTACCCTGTGCATTCACATCACATTGGTCTGGTTCAGTAAAGCAGCATGTGCCAGTTGAACATGTAATGCTGAGGGAAGGAAGGTGGCGTGAGCTCTGCCAAGAATTATGAAATTAATCTAGGACTAGAAGAAACAAATTATGCGCAATAAAGCAACAAGGAGGGCTAACAGAGGGAGCTCAACTAAAAGCAAACACCAAATAGAGCAGAAAAGCTTGACTGCTTAAGAACTTTGTGAAGTGATTTAGCAACTGCTCACAGGGAGCAGAGGCACAGAACAGCTTTGCAAGTCTTTTTCTTTTGATTAAAGGTCAGGAGATTATGGTGTTAGAAAAGGAAGGATTAGGATGTCCATAGATTGCTCCTGAAGTGGTTAGTGTGAAGATAAAAGCCATAATAGATTATACAGTTCTGAGTAAAAGAGCAGGAAAATTTTAGTATGGTAACTTGAAGAGTATTTTAAGGCAGTTCAAATGATGGCATTTCATTGGAAGCAGAAACAACTGCGCAGTTTGAAGGTTAAGGAAACAGTGTTTTAAATCATCATCTTGAAGAAACACCTGAGTGTTGCAGTGTCTGTTCTCAGTGTCATTTAGCTTTCAGGAAGAAAAATGATACCTTCATAAAGGGTTTTTGGTGCCTTTGAGAATGGTGCATGGACAAAGAGCATTCTCTTGTTTGCTCTCATCAACACCTGGGAAGGGGAAATTGAGTTATCACAGCCTAAAAGAGTTGATTTCCTTTTGCAGGTGGCTGTGTGCTCCATTTAGGGGCTAAGTGGGCAAGGAGCTCCTCTGCTCCATGGAGTGGCTTTCTGAGACAAGGGGAGGTGATGGGGCTTTGCTGAACACTAGATCTGGATACAGAGTTTGGATCCTAAACTGGGTAGGATGGTGAGAAAAATGCTTGGCGAGCACTGAAGCCACAATCTGGTGTTAACTGGGAGGATCGCTGGAGCAGCTGTGCAGCTCGAGGTGCAGTTCATCACTGCATTTGGAACCTGTACACCCTTGCTGTTCGCACACCCTTGTTCACACACCGAGGGTAATATAGAGCTGCCGCAAGGGAAAGATGTGTCTGAAACCAAGGTAGTTGCTGGGCATGAAATGTTTGGCTACGTCCATGAGCCTCTGCTTGCATAGGTGCAGGGACACAACAAGTAGAGGGACCAGGAGGGGAGCTGCAAACGATTCATGAAGGGGCCATGCAAGGTGTGTCAAGGGGGAAAGAAAAGCAGACTAAGAGGGGGGCAGGTCGGTTGCAGGTCTGGATTCTGTCCATCTTGGGTATCAATGTTCCTTACATTGTGGAGTACAGTTAACTCTTTAAATTTCACAATTGGAACTCATCTTCAGCACAGTGAAGAGGTTTTACTGCACTGGATGCCTCTGCCCCTTTCCAGATTGTAAACCATAGATCATATTTCATATTGACATATATCTTGACTTTGGGGGAGTTCTGTTGTTGTTTCAATATTCTCCTCTTAGAAGGTGCAATTTCTGCCTTTGTCTTTCAGTTTTTGTCTTAACCATCTAGCACCCATGTTTGTTAAATGCAGCCTCAGATAGAAATTAGTCATGTTCCAGCTGGAAATAGAAGGATGCAAATATAATTAAAACCCCAAATTAGACTGGAAATGTTTGTACATTTCTTCCTGCAGATGATGTTACATACTGGTCCACAGTACTCTTCTGAACAGGATTCTTGCTTTGCGAACAAATGAGAACATAAATTTGCTTATTTGACTGATAAGGAAGACAAGGCATACAGAGGTTGTGTTGTTCAGCTGAAGTTGGTCATATCAGTAGTCAGCAACGACCCAGTACTGTAAAGCTGGAATAACAACACTAAGGAAGAAAATTAATGAGCAGTAATGTAGTCAGATGAGGAAGGACTTGGAGCACGCTCGTACCTGACTGCAGATGGAAAGAGGGCGGTTCCATTGGTAGGTATATTTAGAATAGTGAGTCTCAGAGTGTAGACTACAGTGAGAGAGTGGCTGCTGACTGGGGAGTTGCTGCTGAACAGGATGAATGGCAAGCTCACTTAGGAACATCCCCATGTTTCTGCTTAAGGCTCAATGACAGAAAGGAAGGGACATGAGGATAAGGCGGGTGTTGAGGGTTGAGCCAGAACTTCTTTTTCAGACACCTTGCAAACACGGGGTTATCCTGAATTGCACCAAGACCACCTCCTTGTCCTGGTCCTAGGGAGTGTATTTGCACTACTCCTGTAATTTGTGCTGAGGGAACATCAGTGAACCACAGCCTGTGGTACCGTTTGGGGAGGTTGCATTGGCAGGGAGGGATCTGGCAGCGCTATGATGTGGTATTTCAGCTATCTGATCTATGCCAACAAGTGGGAGTTTGTGTGAATTTATCAGCTTGGCCACAAACCAGTCTGCCAGCTACAGTCCCACCCTGTTACTGGGACAGGGGGTGGGATGGTGGGACTGAGACTCATCATGAAGCTGCTGATCTGTCAAGGCAAAATGGTTCCCAAATGGGGTGAGTCTCTCAAGCCTGAGACTTGGAGACCCTGATTTGCCTCCTGGTACTGTTCAGAGCTTCAAGAGGGAGCTGTGGTGCTTCCTGATGAAAGCTGGATGACAGGAGGGGGATTGGCACAGAGCCTTCCCTCTCAATTCCCGTTCCTTCCACATCCTCTCAAAAAGATATTCAGTAGGGCCTGCACTCCTGCAGTTAGATGGAATGAACTGGGAATGGTGTATATTGTCCAGAACGCCAATTAGGAGAAGGTCAGGTTGCAGGCTTGCTTTACCCTTCATGGGGAGTGTCCCCTTGAAAGTCCAGGCTTTGATCAGCAGTGTATTAAAGAGAAGAGGGTACATGGGCACCCTCGCTGATAGGAAACCTCCCCTGTCCTGACTTGTTTCGTTACTTTTTGTTTGGAAAGTGATTCAGTGCTCCCTGTTGAGATGGGAATTAGCAGCCCTGTGCTGGGGAAAGACCATCTGATGGGCACCGTGGTTGGTGTAGCACTGATGAAAAGTAGACCTATGGAGCTCAACAGCTTGAATGGAGACATTTTGGACATCCTGTGTGTCTGAATCTGCAACTTGAACGAATGAGGCTTCCTCACTCTGTCCTATGCTGTGCTGCAGCAGACATATCTGTCAAAAACAGCGCTCTGAGAGGAAGTCTGGAAGGGCAGGGAAGGCGATTTCTCAGCAAAATAGTTCTTCCTAAACCTGAGCCCTCTAAATTGAGCCCAAGTCATCTGCATGAGAGCAGAAACAGGCAGATAAGGAGAGTGAAGACCCAAAGGATGAAGCAGAAGTTTCATCTCAGAGGTGGGACCTGGCTTGCAGCTGAGCCAGCAAAACATAGAGCACAACAGTGCTGAAGATCTCTTGCCCCAGTGAGCAATGGGTGCAATCCTCAGGTGTGTTTCCAGGGACCAGAGGGCTCGATTCGACAGCAATGCTTTTACCGTTTTTAATGCAATTCATGAGCTTCTATAGCTTCCCAGCATGTGTGGGGGTCCCATGTGGCAAACAGCAGTGTGACAACTGGCATCTCTGGGAATGCTGGGGGAAATGGGAGGAAAACACTTCCTTATGCTGGGGGCTCAGGGCCTGGAGGCTAAAGCTGAGCTGTGGGCATTCTGCCCCTGCGCAGAGCCATTTCCAGTACACAGCTCACTTGAACTCTTCAGGCTTCTGTTTTCACAGCCTTTCCTTCTACCTTAGGGCAAACCCTGGTGTGTACAGCAATTCCTTCTTGCCCTCTCCTCAGGAAAGGCTTTAACATGAACCTGAGAGTGCCTCTGAGACACTATGCCCCCTTATAAAGGGCAGCGAGCAACAGGCTTTGTGGATTCTCATCATATACAGAAATAATGTAATGCTTTTTAATGAGGCAACATATTATGATTAAAACACCAGCTGCTGAATGAGAGCAATAAAAGCATTAGAGGTTTTTATCTTCAGAGTGTTGAGTTCATAGCTCACTAATAACCTTGGGACTTAAGTTGCTAATAATAATGCTGTGTGTTGCTAGGGAATGGTGCTGTGTGGAGAGGATATGCCTGCAGCATGATGGAATCTTGCTAAATCTCTTTATTCTTCCATTGAACACAAATATTACTTGATGACCAACAAAGTTGGATGCCGTTTACAGTGTTGGTTAATGTAATTTGTCCTCATTAACTCATAACTTACACAGTGTTGTACTGCAGCATGTGTACTTTCACTACTGGTTGCTGCTGATGGTACCCTAAATGTAGCAGCATGCAGTTAGCAGGGCTCTTCAATACTCTGGCTGTTGTCTGCCTCAGAATTGCTGCATGCCTCTGTGTGTTGTATCTTTGTCTACAAAGACAAGGTTCACCAGCAAGTATTTTAGGGCAAAGCCTTTATTTCTTGCTCCCCTTTTATCCTGCTTAGTGTTCAGGACTTCCATCTTGACCCGGAGCAAATACTGATTTTCAGGTTTGGGGCTTTTTTCTTTCTGGGTACTCAATTGTTACTGTTATCAGATATTGTATATGTTATACTGCACATTCCCACTGCAGTAAACCGCAGATTGACTACAATGCATCATTTAACTAATAAATAATGCAGACATCGTAGTACTACTGTGCCTGATAGAAGGTACAGCTGAATTACAGCACTCTGACAGATGAGGGTAGCGATGTGCCTCTGACATAACGCAGTCTGGGCACCTCAAGGAGGACAGTGATGCTCACAAACCAACTTGGCCACGTTGTTTGGATCCTATGGGCCATCAAAAGTTAGACTAGCTAGCTCTCTGCCTCCTACAGGGTATTAGTGTCATGATGCACTGCCACCTCTTCCCTTTGCTTTGGCCAAAGGGCTCACCTGCAGCTCTGTCATGCCCTATGAAGGAATAAGGCTTATTGCAACACAGTGCGCTAGTTATGCAACAAGTGATATTCGTAGTCCCTCTGTCAGTCTTCCACAGATAATGATTTGAAACCTGTTTGTTGATCTCCTTCAAATGATAGAAATAGAAATTTCTGGAAACTTCTGAAAATCTCTGCCTGGCCAGAGGGGAAAGCTGAGATTGGTGCTCCGAGTGTTGGGAAAAGCAGCAGAATTCAGCTGCTGCTCGTTATTTGCTGAGGCTAAATTCCCAGCTGTAATTCTGTCTGTCAGACTGTCCGTAGCTCCAAATTATTTCCATGTTGTCTATTTAATAATAAAGGAGACCTAAGCTATTTGTAGGAGCAAGTCTGAGAAGCAAAGCATGGCTCCCACAGGAGAGCAGGTGCGCAGAGAGTAGTTTGTCTCTAGTCTTACCTGCATCCTTCTTCACTGCCTTGCAAATGTGGCCCTTTCAGCTTAGGCTGAAAATACGCTCTCCTAAGTGGTTGGCTGACAAGAGATTTATTGAAATAAATCACATGGGTTTGGTTTTGATACAAGAAGAACCCTGAGAAAACAAAACGCTGGGCACAGAGAGGTCATATGGCAGATAGGCACCATCCGTACAACCATGTGTTGAAACAAATCAGTTCTTAGAGTTTGAAGATGAAAGCCTTGTTCACAAATCTCTGTCTTGCACAGATGGCACCTAATCTTTGTTCTGCCTACTCAGAACAGGTACTGGTGTTGTTTCCTCCCTCTCCTCATGTCTTACAAGCAAGATATATTCCTGAGGTCGATCTTAGGCAAAGTCATCCCAATGGGCACCATGCTGTAATCCTGTCAAGTGTGGAGTGCTTACTGTTGGCTTTTGAAGCCAAACTGCAAGTGGTCATTAGTCTAACGGGGGCTATAGTCCTTCACTGGGATAAAAGACTAAGAGCTAGTTAGTAAAATAACATATTGCAGGTTTTCAGCAAAGCTCCTATTGTAACAATGGCAATGTTTGAATGGAAGAAAGCTAAGGATGGTATTCCAGCCTTTCATGTTTCCCATTCATATGGCCCCATACAAAACAGGCTTTTGTTTTTGTTCATTTCCTTTGTGTGCTCAGAAATGTGTTCCTTTCAAAGCAGTGGTCAGTCTTGACATACTTTAATGTTGCATTAATATCAGGCATTTATCAAATTCAAATGAAAATATTCTGAAGATGTGATTATAGTAAGTTTTCCATATTTCTGGAATGGAGAAGGACAAGTCATGGACAAGGAAAAGCAAAACATCTTTACACGAAACATGTGAACATCAAAATTCACTGGCCAGGGTAAATCCTAGACGTCTATGAATCAGAAATCATTTTCAAATCATTCTATCTAGAAGAAGCAATATAGTCACTTTATTAATAGACTCTCAAGCACCAGACAGAAAACAGTGCTTTAAGTTGTGTTATTAGACTCTTGAGTGTTCTGCCTCATATAGTAGAAATCAAATCACTTTAAGATGTTCATCCACAGACTTCTTCATCATTTCAAATGCTCATCCAGACTGAATGCTCTGGTCTGAGCAGATATTCACCTGAGAAACACTTGGAAACAAATAACCCTCTTCACCGAGATGTCTGGGTTCCCTCCTTGCTTTCTGCTCAAACGCAGCTCTTAATGGTCTGTAATGGAAAGTCTGCCTTCTGCCATCCACTCCTAGACCAATGTCTCCATTGTAAACGTAATTATTTGTATTAGCCCTAATAGAACAGCAAGAAGTTAAACTATTTGGATGATGACTTTGCAGAATAGTTTGGATGTTTTTGGGAGGCACAGCAGGGAGATTCGGAGCCCTGGTTTGTATGATTTCTGTTGTAGATGCCACTTCCAGTTTTGCCTTTATGAAGCAGAGGCTGGGTTTCAGCTTACGCACACTGGTTTTACTAAAATCTATTATATCTCCCTCTAAAGCCTCACAGTTTTTTTCCCCTTCATTCTTTTTCTTCCAGTTATTATTTTGCTAAATTAGCCTTAAAATGAGTATCTGCCCTAGATCCCTATTCTCTTCTGCTTTGTACGTTCTCTTCTAGTGCTCATGCTCCAGTAATTTAGCCTTGTGAAGGGTAAATGCACTTGCTAGAACACCACTGAGCCCTTCACACAAGAACCAGCTGAATTTTCTTCTGTTACCTTGAAAGCCTCCTGTTGAGGGAGTCACTTTCTGTGGAAGCTAATGACACCCAAGCTTGGGCTGAATTCAGTGAGTAGTTTCATCTGCATAAGGAGGAAAAGCCAGGAAGGAACAGTGTGTTGGTGTGATGGCTTTATTCCAGAAAATCCAGTGTCATACTGGGGTTTTATTGTCTTTTAAAGCTTCAGAAATATTATGTATTTTCTTTTTACTGTACAGTTGACAACTTCTGATCTTTAGCTTACCATAAATACTACAAACATAAGGGTTATAGTGACAAAATGATGCTCCGTGGCCGTTCCTGCTGCCAGATCAGATGATCTCTTCTCACCCACAGAACCCAGTTGCTCACCACAAAACTGGCTGGGAAGTTGCTTATAATTGCTAGTGCCATCACTGCTGCTGCCTCTCATAATTGATAACTTTGGATGAGATAAGGGTGGTTTCAGGGTAAACCAAAGGAAGCAACTACAGTTCAGATATGTTCTAGTGCATCTGATCGTGATTTGTTTGTTGTTGCAAGAACTGCAGCAAATATGCAGTTACTTCTGTATCAGATTCTGCACTAGGTGAAACTCTAGCCCAAATCCACAAGGCCCAGTTGGGTGTAGTGTAATGAGTGCTATCACTAAGCCAAAGCCTGAAAATCCAGAATTGTAAATGGTAGTATATACAAAATACAGTGCAAAAGTTCAAGAAGCTTTCTATCTATAGAAATGTTAAAATAACTGTGAGGAAGTTTCTGTGATAGTTGCACGACACTGTTCTTGCTCTTCTGCACATTTAAGCAATGATGGATTTTTCAGACCGTTCTTGCTCTCTGTTTTTACTACAACAGGGGAAATCAAGTCTGGAAAATAGAACACGGTGGTAGCACTGGGATCAGCCAAAGCATGTTTCCTTGTTGGAGAGTAGAATCAGCATCCTGAGTATATGAATTATTTGGTACTCAGGGAAAGTCCTATAAATAGTAAGACTGAGAGTGCCATAGGCACATAGTGCTTTTATTAAATGCTCTGCTCTCATCACAGGCAGACCTGTTACCCATCTTGCAGCCTCTAGGTTATACTGTCTCTGCAGGTAGGGCAATCAGATCTGTGTTTCACCACACATGTATGACAACACAGATTTCCGTGGCTCACCTCAGATGGCAAAAGGACTGCTTTGGTATAATTGCTTTATAGTTCTTTCTATACTCTGTGTCCTGATAACTTTGCAGTCCCAGGAAGGCATCAAACTGGGTCACATACACTGTCACAAATTCACAGTTAGCATTTCTATTGACATTGTTAAAGCTCTGCAGACATGAGCCCTGTGTCTGGAGCTGCAGAGATGTGGCCTATTGCAAACTGCTTAATAAGAAAGAAATTGCTCTGAGCCACTGGATCTTTCTGGTGAAATATGAAAGGGATCTTGAGAGGGGAAAGATCCATAGGGATTTCCTGCCATAATCTGTGCAAGTGGACAGAAACTCTGCCAGGCCTTCTGGTTTGGTTTGTTTATTTCCCCTAATGCTCTTCGTGCTAACCTTGCATGTTTGTGTAGCAACATAAGGGACTTTGTTCTTCCACATGTACCCTTTCCACTTCAGCCTGGATTTTGCCAGTAGAAATTAAACTTGGGGAAGCTGCTATGCAAACCTGAACCAACAGAAGTTCTGCTGATAAAGTGGTGAAGAGTATGGAAATACAAGCTAAAAATGAGCTTATGCCTTGCCAGAAACAAAACTTGTTCTGATTCAGCCCCAGGGAAGAATAACCATCCAATACGTGGCAACTTGGAAGGGCTCTTTTAGTTCTGGCCTAACACCCTGTGTACTAGCAAAGCTGACTCTAAAAATGATCACATAGAGGATCCTTGCAATTTTTCACACTCACAAAAAAAGCATGAAGAGTAAAACACTTGTTTGAAACCTTTCACAAGCTGTGGAGTTGGAGACCATCACGTCTCCAGTGTTCACAGCTCTAGGAGAGCAGCCACTGCACCTCCTCACAGTGTAAAACTGAAATAAGTAATGAGAAAAAGGCCTAGTGATGCCTTTTTGCCCAATGTATGTTAAAATCCAAAGCAAAACAGTGCTGCAATTGTTAAACTCGAAGTTGTCCAGAGTGTATTTCAACTTTTTCTTCTTTCAAACTTCTCCTTTGCTGTGTGAAGACAGGCTTGGCGTTGGGTCTGGCGTAGTTCAATCTCTTCAAGCCAATGGTGCAAACCTGGCACAACAGATTTTTACAGGTACTTGTATACAGTTTGCTTGCTTATTGATACTGCTGGAAATATATTTTTCCTGAAGTGCAAATGAAAGCCAGAATGGAACCTGCAGGCTTCCCATGTGCAGATCAGTCTGCTGGTCCCAAGAAATAAAGCACACAATTGCTCATTCATGCACTGAGTTCTGCAACTTTCCAGCTCAGTTATTAGGAGCAGAACTGTTCATAGGAAATATATACTAGATAGTTCTGTTCAGCAAATGCTTAGTAGAAATACCTCATAAAAGCAATGGAAGTTGACAGACTGAGAAAGTTGAGGCTGTTCAGCCTGGAGAAGAGAAGCTGCGTGGAGACCTCAGAGCAGCTTCCAGTGTCTGAAGGGGGCTACAAGGAT
>JANRGW010003832.1:25272-40620 GCA_024733675.1 Psilopsiagon aymara | reverse complement strand
CCCCTTGTCCTCTCACTACAGTCCCTAATGAAGAGTCCCTCCCCAGCATCCCTATAGGCCCCCTTCAGATGTTGGAAAGCTGCTATGAGGTCTCCATGCAATTTTCTCTGTGAGGTTTAAAATCATTAGATCTGTGAAATACTAAGTTTTTAAATGATGTGCCAAATTTATATGTGGAGAATCAGTTACTGAAAAAGCCCTGGATATCCAGTTATCTTTAATATGAAGGATACAATAGACAAAATTCAAGAGCAGCCTTGGACCAGAACATGTGTTTGACTTTTCCCATTAACAAAAACCTTGAACATATTCTTTTTCTTTCTTTCTTTCTTTTTCTTTTTCTTTTTTTTTTTTTTTTTTTTAACTTAGTAAGCCTCTCCATTTCAGTCCATTTCTTCCCTGCTAACTTCAGAAAAGCAGACAGTATCACCACACTCTTCTCATGTAACCTGTTAATACATTATAGTCTAATTTATTACCATGTTAGTTAGGTGCTTTGTATTCTTTATGGAGCTGGCAGCTTGAAGCTTTGCAACCCCCAGATAATGGAGAACTTGAAGATCCTATATACATTTTTTTTTTTCATTTCTCTGCTATCTATTCCAGTTATGAGAGTATGGCTATTGCTTCAGATCAGAAGTTCACATTTCCTTCATAGGATCTGGCTATAGCTAGTTAATAGCTACTGTTATTACAAAATCTATTTTATACCTGTCTGGTTTGACGCATCTCCAGTTAGCATCCCATTGTGAAGTGTGTATCATCTTAACTCCAAAGAGTCTGTTTTCATGACATGTTGAAAGTAATCATTCATTCCAACATACTTCATAATTGTCAAGTGTTGTGTTTGTTATTTGATGTCAAAGAATGGCATAATGCTGAAAAAAGGCAAATAGCTGTGAGATGATATATCAAAAGACCTGAAGCAAAAGAAATTGTTGTTACTTCAGGAAAATTACAAGCTATGCTACCTTTTACTATATCATCTTAACTGCAACTTATCTTGTATGGTTTCCTATTAATTACTGAAGTCATAGAATCGCAGAACCACAGCATTGCAGAGCAGTTAAGGTTGGAAAGGACCTTAAGATTGTCTAGTGCCAATCCCTCTGCCATGGGCAGGGACATCTCACGCTAAACCATGTCACCCAAGTCTCCATCCAGCCTGGCCTTGAACACTGCCGGGGATGGGACATTCACAGCATCCTTAGGCAACTTGTTCCAGCGCCTCACCAACCTCACAGTAAAGAACTTCTTCCTTATATCCAACCTAACTTCCCCTGTTTAAGTTTAAACCCATTTTCCCTTGTCCTGTCACCAAAGTCCCTAATGAAGAGCCCTTCTCCAGCACCCTTGTAACCCCCTTCTAATACTGGAAGGCTGCTATAAGGTCTCCATGGACATTGTTCAATCCTTGAAAGCTTATTTGGGAAATAATAACAAAAATTCTCAAATATATTTTTTTTTACTTTAAAAGTCTACAAGTATTTTTATGATTTCTATTATCATTGTCCTTTGACATTGCCAGTAATTTGGATGATCATACTTGTAAACAATTCAGAAGTTTATAATTTCTTAGATGTTCGTTATGTTTTTGTAAATGTTCCCTTTTCAAATGTTTTTTGAAATTTCACGGTGGCTTATTTACAATTGGGAACATTGTAATAGTAGGTTATTAAAAATCTCCATTCTCTGTGAGTTAGTTTCAGGAGTAATTTAGATTAATAAAGCAAAAATAATATTTTTTAATTATAAACTGTCACTGAACTACTGTTGCTGTTGCCATCTACACAGCTTGATATATTTCAGAGGTGAAAATATGTATTCCCGATTTACAGAGAGGGAAATTGAGGATTGGGTTATGACTTACACTTGTGGAAACCAATATCATAAACGAAGGAATAAAACCTGTGTTCTTGTTCTGTTACTGGCACCCTGTCCAGTTCATCATCCTGACAGAATTCAAGCCATCTAATGGGATTCCAGTTGAAGTTGTGGACAGCATTGGGTCTGACCTAATATAAATATCCAAGAGCATTTATGGATAGGCTTGGATCTGGAGCTAAACTTAGAGACATTAATCTAACATCCAGTTTTAGTGATAGGAAATACTAGAAACAGTCTCACAGCTATGCCTCTTGGAAATGATCTGTCATTGACCTTCATTTCCATAGTTATGTCTAAGACTTAAAGCTTCAAACACATTTTTATGAATTTGTATGAATATTCACATTTGTATGAATGATCCATGCAAAATTCATCCTCTAAAGGTGTTATTCTGGGGGACGTTTTCTGATGCAGTAGGAAGGAACAAGGGCAGCATTATTTCTTGCTGAGAAGATAAAGGAAAATGTCTATCCTTTGAAATACACCTTGCTAGAGAAGACATGATTAGTGGGACAGATTTTGAATAAATTCTATGTGTCTGTAGGAGGAATATTCTTCTAATGAAAATATGCCTATCCAGGGGGAATATTCTAAGTATGTGCAGCCAGAGGAGTTACAGGGAGACAGAGGAAGGAGGAAATTACATGTAAAAGGATGAATGATGTAAGATTACTTGGAGATGAGAAACAGACATACACAATATTTTTCTTAGTATATCCTAGATACGTCCTGTGTTTTCCATTTTTTTTGGCTTAAGGGAAATGTATTTAACTTTTATTTCCAGATCAGAAATCATGGCACAGAAGAGGAATGCTCAGAGTAGGTAGCATGAAAAAAAGTGTCAGCGACTGAAGACATAATTTTCATATCAGTTTGCATTGGTTTGTCTAAACTGATGCTGGAATCCATTCAACCAGTTCAGCAAACCCCAAATCTTTGCCTTTTAGAAATTCTTATTTGCTACATTCAGAAATGTAGCAAAAGGCTTTTTCCAGAGACATTGTGAACGGCATGACAGTGGGTGATAGAAGAAGGTGACCTTCATTGTCTTCAGTGTCCTCTACGCAATCAGTAGTGATGGCCATCACTCATGACACCAAGAAGTTGAAAACAGATTTATTACTGATCTAATTAAAAAAGATAACATTAAAGACAATTTGTTTATAGAATTACCTAGCAAATAAAGATCGTGATTAATAGTTAAAGGTAGACCAGCAGAAATATTGCAAAGCCCTGAGGTCTCTGTATTGGTGGTACTTAGTGGAAATGGGCCATTACTTTGTGTCTCTGCTGTTGTGCCTAGCGTACTCTTCAAGAGTGCTAGTCCACTTCAGTGCTGCCATGTATATATAACCATATATATATTTATGCATGCTGTGGGAGCACTCAAATGCTTCAGATTTTAAAGATCAGACATGTTACTGCTATTATTACTTTTATCATTACTAGCCAATCCTAGAAGAATTCATCACAGGTGGGAAACAAATGAGTTGAGAAGAAATCTGCAGATACTATGAGTGCCCAGCTTTGGAGTCTTCACAGTGGTTTTCTACCAGTGATTTTTGAGTGTACAGGAAATCCTGAAGTAAATGGAACTATTACAAGCTGGATTTTTCTGTTTGTAGACCTAGAGGAAAATGAAAGAAAAACGAAACAGGCATGGATAATACAAGGGATGGATGTACTTTTTTAAATGAGCCTCACCCATAATGCCAGCCACTCATTCAGCTTTTGGGTGAGTGCCTATAACTTGGATTAAAAGGACTAGGCATTTCAGATCTGTGGTTCATGAGTATTAATGGCCACTGATGATGCAGGCTAATATGTGCATGTTCTTGTCCCCTGAAAAATAATCCAGAGTTAGTTGGTTCTTGGCCATACCATAATAGTTAAAAGTACAGTCCAAGTTCTTCCTCCATGTGCATGTGAGTAGCCAGTGTCTCTTCCTATTTGTGTTATCCAATTCTCATTCTCTCACTTTCCTGATGTTTGGTGGTTGCTTCTTCAGCTAGCATGCTGGAAATAATGTCAGGCATTTCTGTAATGCCTAACATGGTAAGCCCACAGAATCATCAGAACATAACCACTGAATAATAATAATGATTTTGTGAAGTTTGAAATAGTCTTAAAGCTCTTTGATCTCTTACTAAAAAAGACACAGCTGTAAATGTATTTTTCAAGTTTCTCTGCAGATTGTTGGAGAACTTTTGATGTAAGCAGTAAAATGGATCAGAATAACATTTCTTCAAACACAGGTATGTAGTCCTTGGCTTCCATTGAAGTACTTTGCCAGCTGACAGGCAACAGAAATTTGGTGACTTCAACAATGCTATCTTTTAGCATTAGTCTTTCTCAGCTTGTACAACGTGGGTTAGGTAAGGGAATATCCAAACCAGCTGGTCAGCTGACTTCCCAGGCTCTTTTTCATGCTATGGAAAAGCAAACAGAGTAGCCAGGTTTATCTTAAATGAATTAATAAAAATGTCTACATGGCTCATAGAATCACAGAATCCACAGATTCTCTGGGCAACCTGTGACAGTGCCTCACCACCCTCACAGTAAAGAATTTCTTCCTAATGAATAATCTAAATCTCCCTCCTGTAAATTTAAAGCCATTCACCCTTGTCCTGTTCCCACATGCCCTTGTAAAAAGTCCTTCTCCAGATTTCCTTTACGTATTGGAAGACTGCCCTAAGGTCTCCCTGGAACATTCTTTTCTCCAGGTTGAGCAAGGCCAGCTCTCTCAGCCTGTCTCTAGAGAAGAGGTGCTCCAGCCCTTGGAGCATATTCATGGCACCCTGTAGACTCCCTCTAACAGGTCCATGTCCCTCTTGTATTGAGGGCCCTAGAGCTGGATGAAGGAGTGCAGGGGGAATTCTCACCAGGGCAGAGTAGAGCATGAGAATCCCCTCCCTTGACGCGCTGGTCGCTCTGCTGGTGATGCAGCCCAGGACACGGGTGGTTTCTGGGCTGCAAGCACGCATGGCTGGGTCATGGTGAGCTTCTTGCCACCCAACACCCTCCAGTCCTTCTCCTCAAGGCTGCTTTAAATCCATTCTCTACCCATCTTGCAGCTGGGCTTGAGAATGACCTAACCCAGGTGCAGGACCTTGCACTTGGCCTTCTGATGAAATTGTTTTACAGATTACTTACCACAGTATAACTGCAGCAAAATTGAAGTCAGTAGAATGAGACTAAAGCAAGTTAGATAATAGTTCCCTTTCTAGGTAACCCCTTTTGACCACAAGTAAACTGGTGAAGAATATGTTGCATTTGAGAAAAAGAAGTCTTTGTGTCAGAGAAGATCTGTATTTAAGACATTGCATCAGAAGGGAAAAAACTAGGAAAAGAAAGCTCCCACACAGCTTTTCCAGCAGCTTCAAGGCACTGAGAGAAGAGTGAAGGCTGCAAAGGCCCATCAGAGAAGAATAAATACTTCCTTCCACCTGCTCTAGTCTGGGGGTTCTTTCTACGAATTCACCGAAAGGGAGAACTTGAGTTCTCTGCTGTCTCCCTGCAGAGCATCCTAGGCATTATACTACTTTTGAGCTGCCACATTTGGCATAGAAATGGTGTCAGTAGGAGGAAAGAGAACAAGAAGGGACCCAGGATATTTTTCAGGCTTTTCAATTATATACCAGTCCTTTGAGTTTGTTTGACACACAGCCTTGGACTACAGTGTGTTTCTGCCACTGTTCTACTGTCCCGTTCATTTGGTAAACACATCTGAAGTTTAATGCATGTCAGATGTGTGTGGCTATTTGCAGGAAAAGAAAGATTTACTTTGGTGAAAGTAGAAACTGGGCAAAATTCTGAAGTAAAAATGCTATGCTGTGAGACTGAAGTGGTGATGGCAGATGCAGATAGGATTTGTGGAAGTGGTGATGGCAGATGCAGATAGGATTTGTGTGGTACTCTACAAAACTCAGCATTGCACATAGGTTTGAGTTGAATTGGCTTTTATTCCACTTACCTGCAGTGGATAAACAATATTTGATTTTACCCCTCAGTTAGCGACTTGGCAATTTTATGTCCTTTCATTGAGGAAAGACATAAAAACTCTGCTTGCAGCCCTGATCTCCACAGAAGTATACTTTTCTTAAGTCATACAATAAATGTGGTAACTTTCTATTGTAAACAAATTTTTGTAGCTTCAGGAATTTGGGAATCTGTGAAATTCTATTTATGAGCAGAATTAGATCATAATGATTTAATTGATGGTTGAGCGTGAGGACAAACTATGCATAAAAGATCTTTCCGATAATGACATCTTCTCATGGTGTAACAGGTTTTTGTAATTTAGATCTTAGACAGTAATTACAACCTAGGTGCTATTTTAGGCATAGTCTATGCCACATCCATGGTACTTAGTTTGAAATTCAAAACAAACAAAACCACTGTTGGAGCTCTTAAGGCAGAAAGATGAATTAAAGTCACTTAAGGTAATGTGGCATCATGCATAGATACATGAATTGCTATAGAAGCACTAAATAATTCTAATACTCTTTATCTGGGTTCACTGTCATGGAGCATGACTGTGATTTTGGTGGGATTATTTTTTTTCAAGTTTCAATTTGAGTCTTTTGGGTCCAAAAGCTCAGGTTTCATTTGACTGTGTTGCATAAAAATCACTCTGTGTTGGTATATGGGGGCTTGGAAGAGTTAGGGTAAACTCATGATAAAAACTGAGGCTTGTTAACGCATTGTGAAAGCTATTTCTGTAATGGTACATTAGGCACGAGATGAGAGTAAATGTCTGATACTATATTTATATTCCTACAGGAAACTTATTTAGGAGAGAAGGGCAGTGGTGGCTGTAAGCTGGTTTGATATTTCTCATATACAGGAGTTATAGTTTTGTCTAAAGCAAAATAGATTTAGCCTGCCTGACTTGGGATTTCCCTGGTTCTATTTTCCCTGGCTGACTGTGTACCTGGGTACATATGTATTTCTCTGATATACATATGGAATGTTCTCTTTGTATGGCATATGAGCATGCATATTGCACACATGCCATTTCCATGCATGTTTTCAAGAATTGATTCAGAAGGATGTACCCAAAAGGATGTATGATGGGATCTTGACAGAACAGAAAATGAGCTAATTCTTTTAATTCTGTGAGTAGCTAGCAATCATTAGCACTAAAGGCATGATGCTCTGCTTTCCTCACAGATTGAAGATCTTACTTGCCTTTCCCTCCAAAATGTGCTTTTACTCAAGAATCCCAATCACATAATGATTTAGAGATTTCATGGGGTATTTTTTAGCTTTTTCTCCTGCAATTACCCTTTTTGAAACAGTTCATGAGGAGGTACAGCATGCAGCAAAGGGTAAAGGAGATTAATATAGAGCAATAAATCCAAATCTTTTTCTCTTAAGGCCAGTAGAATTAAAAGATTGCTGTGCATTTGGTTTAAAGAAACTTCCAGAAGGTATTTATTAATTAACTGTTATTACTTGGGCAGTTGGATAGCACAAGTATGATGTCAGTTCACCTGAATACTATGGTAACACATTTTCTAAACACAGTTCTCTTGCCTGTTCATTTGCTCTCTGTGTTCCTGAAAATTACTTTGGACAAGTGTTAGAATGCTCTGACATTTCAGACTATGTCATGGCCTGAAATATTTTATGAATGTACTTTTTCAAACTTCATATTATCAACAAATGTTTGATGTCCTTAGGAGCAGATATGAGTAGCTATTGATTTTGTGATTTGGTATCACCTTCAGTTTTGCAGCATTCATCAGAAGTGTTTCAGGCATGGCTATTATTATTATTAATTAATTAAATTGCAATCTTATAATTTATTCTACCATGTTATGACATTTTGTAGCTGCCCTTATGTCCCTGCGCTTTTGATCTGTTATGTGAAGACAAAATATAATCTTTCTAATGAAAATGTTATTTCTGAGAGGTAATAGCAGACAACACATTACTAAAGGTTGGAACAGCTCATTACCAGCCTTGTCTGTCAGACCTGGTCTTACTAGGAAAATTGCAGGAGAAATCAATGTGTTGAGGGAAAGTTTTCTCATATATGAAGAATGACAATGACTGAAGTAATCTATCTCGTAAAAATCACTGAGGGAAAGGTGATGAGGGAAAAGAAGAGAAGGCAGCTATCAGAAGTGGAAAAAAACCCAAAGTAAAACCAGTGGACAATTAAAACAGAAACCTGTTAGGCATACATATAGATGCAACTTCAATGTTAGTTCTACTTGCAGTAGAATTTCAAAGGCAAAGCATCTTAGATCTTGTTTGAAAAGCTCCAGAACTTTTGAAGGTTTAGCTGAAATGTGCTATTCTGTCTTAGCAAGGTGATAGCAGAAAAGGGAGAGGGAGAGAATGCCATCCCAGGTCTCAGATTGGAGGAAACAAAAAAGGGGCTCAGCAGAGCCACACCTGAAGATGCTCCTGATGAAAGGAATTCATTTCTTTTTTGAGTGAGCTTGTTTGACAGTGTTTGGAACAATTAATTTTGATTTAACGTGGATCTAAACTAAGAGTAGGAGGAAACAACTTTCTGTTCTTTCTAACAAAGAGGAGATTCAGCTCCAGCATCATACTGAGAGTTCCTCCTTCTGTTTCAATCCACTTTAACTTTTCAAGTAGTTCAAGTAGTATAGAAAGGGAAGAAGTCTTGAAACATTTACAAACAACTGGATAAAGAGGCAAAAAATGCATTAATTTGGAAAAATATGATAGGAAACCTTAGCTCGTTCTAACAATAGCAAGAAAACCATCCAAAGTAGTAAAATATTTGTTCCCAGTTACTGTTGTGGGCACTGTACACACAGCACCTCTGTGTGGTACTGAACTGGATATAATCACCCTCCCAGGTGTACAGTAGGTTTCTGCTACCTTTGATGCATAGCACCGCTTAGGGAAGTCTTTCAGCATTCATGATGGCCTAAACTTATTTTATTAATAGATCAAAAATGTACCAGATTTTTTCTGAGTAAGACTTATTAACATCTCTCACACTTCCAAATGATTCTTTAATATTAAAGCTGCTCTCTTTTAGACTTTGAACCAGACTGTGGAGGCTCATCTTACATTACAGAAATTTACAGCTTTTCCTACTTGAGCTTGTATTGGAACATAAATTCACTAATAGTTACTTGCAAGTTATTAAGTGGTTTCAGGCCATGACCTTTTGGATGGTGTGGTTAATTAATTTGGAAATGATACAGCCAGTAAATTATTTGGTGGTGTTTAAATGGCAATATTAGAATACTGATCAGGATGATAAAAATGGTGACTTGAAATACTTCGTTCTTGTCACCGCTAAGGGGTAATTTTGGCTCTCATGAGTGTTGAAACTTCCTATTTGCGCAACCCATGCAGGGGAAGAATTCAACCCCTACCAATCTACTGTTTCAAGAAAGTGAGGTGTTTTTTTATTTTGTTTAGAATTTATACAAGGCTTATAAAAACTTTCATGTTGCTTACATAGAGAGCACTGTCAGGATGTACCATGACAAATTTTAGTGACAATATTCTCAGACATGAATGCAATTAGTTTGTGGTACAAAACACGACGTGATTTCCTTCCATGGAAAGGTTACTTTTGGAGTCACAAAGTTTGCCAAGCTGACTATGTCTTTAGATGTGGAGATTCAGCCTGTTCTGCATCTCTGCTCCTTTCTGAGCTACTGATTCCTTACTTTGTCTTCTGCTCTTCAGGGACATCGCTGTGTACTCGCATACCTGTCACTTCAGGAACTTTTTAGACTTTGTTGCATACCCTCAACAGGCATTCCCCCTGTGGAAAGTCACAGTCAGCTGCTAGTAAAGCTTGTTATTAACAAGGTGTCTCCCTTAATTTTCATCTCACTGCATACTGGCTGTGCAGGATCACTAGCCTTCTCAGGTTTAATGTTATGTGAGATACATTATTTGATATTGATTAGGCTTTTTCAGTGAGGATTTTCAACCTTTGGCTTTTCACTTTCAGCTCATTCTCAGGCTGTTACAATCAGTTGTTCAGCTATTCCAGTTTTACTGAAGTTTTGTTTCAAGTCTGTAGGGTACGTATAAAGACTTACAGGATGATTATGTGGGAAAAATGTCTTCAAAGGAGACATGTGGACCTTTTTTGACAGGAAAGGGTATAGCTTGCTTTTTAACAAAGAAATAGAAACATGCAAAACTATTTTAAAAATACATTAAAAACAGTTTTGAAGTTCATACATCCCCTCTGCTGTAGTACTGTTATAGCTACTCGTATAGTAGCTTATGAGACAGAGAGGGATAATTAGCACTACATTCCTTGCCAGGGATGAAATGCTTATATCCTCCATTAATCTTCCACCTCTCTTGTTATCCTAGCACATCAGCTGTCTGTAGCACCATACATGTATCTGATGTAATGCAGAAAAACCGGAATCTATCTAGGACCTAAGGCGCTACTGTGATTAAGGATAACATCAACTTCAAAACTACTGGCCTGTTTTCGTTTCTTTTCCATGTGTCTGTAACATCAAATAGTTCCAAGAAACGAATAGAACTATATTCAATTCTCAGTTGCATGAAATTATTTTGTGCCACATTTTGTATGTCAGCTGCCCTTTACTAGTGTGCTAGGCTGTATCTTCCAAATGACAAGAGACTGAGTATATCCCTAAAGAGACAATTTTAATCAGATGTCATGCACATTTAGAACCCTTGCTGACAGATATGTAATTTCAATTGGTGTGAAAAAAAGACAAGAAAAAAGGACAAGAGTATCACGTTTCTAGGTGCTGTTTGTGTGGTTAGACCAGATACATCTGTGCTCTCTTTTCCATTTGTTTCTGGGCTCTGCCAGGGGACCACTGGGAATTTCCCTGAGCTACATATCAGGTGTTGACAGGAGGATTGCTAACTTTGCTAGCCTGCCATGCTAAATACTAATTTTGGTAATTTAACACACTGTCACTTGGTAGAAGCACTTTTGTAGCATCTTGATTTTCTTAAGTATATATGAGATTCATGTTTGGTATCTTTAAAAATCATTCTGTAATGATGATTGTGACTTTGGGATGAAACAAGAGGAGATTTCAGTACCCAACCCCCAATTATGTTTAAGTGCTGTCAAGTAATTGTCATGTTAACAGCTTTGTGTCTCTGGTCTCATTTACATTACCAAAACACAACATCTATGGAGAAAATACCAGTTAAAACATTTCCAAAGTGTTTGCTGGCTTTCTGACTAATGACTTGAACTTTAATATTTTAAATACAAAATAGTAATAAATTACAATTGCACAATTTCTTACAGAGTTTTTATTTAGATCAAAACTTATTTGTTCAGACTAGATTTATATAAATAAATCACGGTACATTTTTACTTGTGTTTAGAAGATTGTAATACATATTATAAAATTAAGAAATTTTTTGTCCCTCAAACCATCACTGCAAAAGGAATCATGCATTATTTCTACTAAATGAACAAAATGCCCACCTAATTGAGAGAGCCTTAATACAGGAACGGCTCTACTCTCAAAATTAGACATGAAACACAGAGATAGCAGTTCTATTTATTGGACAAGAAATCATAAAGTATAGTACAATGTACATGTGTTATTAAAAACAAAAGTATACCAAAACAACACACCTCTCTTCACGCACCTTTGCAATGGGTATTAAAAATGACAGCTGGCCAGCATGCAACTGAGTAAAACATTCCAGTTTTACAATGTTTACATTGAGCAAAAGGAGGAACTAAAAAACCCAGACAAAACAAACAAACAAACACCCCAGATGCTTCCAAGTCCTCATGTCAGCTTCCCCTCTTTGCCATGTGTGCTGTGTTCAGTCATCAGTTGAGGTATGTCCTGATGATACCTTTCCTGAACAGTGTCCATCACTGCCATCAGGACTAGTGCACTTTACAGACCTTCAAGGAGATGAAGGTCCTTTCTTAGAACTGCAGAACCCTGGATAACTTGCAGCTGTAGTCCCTTGAGCAACCCACTGTATTATAAATGAACTCAAAAAGCAGCTCTTGAAACTACTCCGCCTTGAATGTGCAGTGCCATTACAAGATAATTCATGCCTTGCACAGCTCAGTTCACATACTGTAAGGCTACCACTTCAGAACAGAATTAGGGTTGCAAGCAAGGCCTTGCATCAATTACAGCAAGATGATGCTGTTATGAAGTCTGTGCTGCTGCCATTTTTCCCAGCACAGAGGGCTTCTATTAAATTCTACAGGACTGTGGATTATTTTCTCTACATGCTTTTTCCCTTCTAGATATGAAAGTAATGGCTTTCCCACTAGATTCTGAGATGTAATCATATGACAATGCACTGTTCTAAAGTGAAGAAAGCTTTTAATTTGATTACATTTCAGATCAAGTCACCTAGTCCACGATTTTTTCACTTCACATAAAATGCATTAACAGTAAAGTGATTTCAGATATTCCTAACTTTGTCAAACATTTTTAACTGCATTTCTGCTCCTCTTTCTCCCTTCCTGTTGACTGTTTGTTACATTTAAAGCAATAAGAGTTTGCAGCTATTTTTTTTTTTATTGGCAAATAGGTCCCTTCAGTGCTCCAATGCTGCTGAGTGACAAACATGTAAATATCTCTCTTGTGCCTCTGACTTTCAGTGCTCATGTTAGTATAGCTACATATCATGTTTGGTGTTTAAAAACATGTGAGTGAAACAAAAACAAACAAAAAGAAAAGAACCAAAACAACCAACCCCCCCCCCCCCCCCCAACATCTATCCCCTCGAGCCAAGAGGGTGGACCTCTATTTTCATTCCTTTCCATTGCCTTTTACTGTTGACTCACTTTGGATTGAACCAGAAGCTCCTCTATTGGTAGTTAAAGTTGACCTCTATATAACAAGGTTCTTATATGTACTGCTTTGGCGCCTTACGGATCCACTGGTATATAAACCTGATCTGTATTGATTGGTAGGAACAGTTTGAGCACTGAGATTTTTCTGCTACATATTTGCTTTCTAGTCTGGTAGTCCTTGCTTCCCCATGTTGAGATGCTTGTGTGTTTGTCCACTGCCAGGATTATTTACAGAGAAAAAATAAACAAAAGAGAATAGAAATGCTTTTAGTATCTTGTGATTTCAGCGGAAACAGATAAAGAAATATTTGAGCACTCAACTGCAGAAGGGTTGTGCTGTGAGTATTTTGGCATGGGAGTATCACACAATTGCCTATTATAGTCTGCATCAGTGTCACTGCTTTTCATGAAAAAAAATTCATTTCATCTGACATGGTGGTTTCTTATGGAAAACTAAAAGTAGCAGTTTAATAGCATGTTGTTAATGAGTGAAGTGGGATTAAAATCTTTGAGATGCATTTCTAAGGGATTTTCTTTCCTATGTCAGAATTATGATACTTGTCAAACAGCATAATTATGTATCTACAGGAAATAAGAAAGAAATGAAGGTTGCAGCTTAAAAATTATTCTTGTGAGACTTCTACTAATTTACCTCTGAAATTCGTAGATCAGAAAAGAAAGACTGAAGAGTATTGGGACCATAGTTTTCTCTGGCTTTCCAGGTGATTTTGTAGCAGCATATCCTCTGTTCTTTCAAATGTGCTGCAGTCCAAACACAGTAACAGTCTACTGTCCCCCCAGAACCATATTATGAAAATATTTTGGGTCTAGGGAATAGCTTTGGTTAAGTGGAGTATAAAGGTGAAGAGTAAAGTACCCAAATATAGAAAATAGCTATTGTTTCATATGTGAACTGCAATGGAAAGGCATATGTTTTTAAAAAGCATGTGGTAATGCCACAGCCTGAGTGACGATTTGAAAGTCATGAGTCAGCAAAATTAGGAGAATTTAATAAAAAATTGTATTTTCTTCCTCATCCCTAAGCCTCTGTGGTTTGCTGGATGCTACTGTAAATGCTCACTGAACAGAGATTCTGATTTCCAGGAAGATCCTCATTGATAGGTTACAAAACCAATTTTTCAGTATTTGGATCAAAATTTCAAACATTTTACTCAATATGTGCATGCATATATTTGTTAGGCAGATTTATGAATCCAAAATGCTTGGTGACCATTCAACTAATACAAGACATGAAGCAATGGGTGTACACATCAACTTACCCAAACTCTACAGAGATCGGGGCTCCCTTCCTACTAAGTACGTATCAGGCAACTATGCTGAGATTGTATAAAATACTCACACTTTGAGTTTGCATTTTTTAAATAAAATTTGCCATGTAAAAACTTCAATCAAACTCTCCCTACAAAAATTTGAAGAGAACTCCATGCATGGCTAAGTAAGCGGCAAAAATTTATCCCACGGGCTCTTGTTCCAGGACACAAATTTCATCATGCGAAAGAGTTCAGTGCTTGGATTATTTTTTTTAATGGTCAGAATTTGTCAGCATTTACAATATACCATCATGTAAAATATCTCTGTTAATTGCACTACAAATAATAGAGAAAGTCTTCACAGGCACTATAAATTTGAAACAGCATTTTAAAATGACAGTGTGTGTGTGCACATGCACACACATGTGTGTGCTTGTTGGTATAACAGAGCATAGCCGCCTGCGATATGTTTCCAACTTTTTGCAGAGTCATGGACACAATTAAGAAACATTGACTGGAAAATCACCTACAAGGGTTGAGGACTAACAGCTTCCTTGCTACACAGATGGTTACCTCCTTTCTAAAAGAACATACTGTCATTACAAATACCATATGTATCTTTTTCTCACCCAACAGAACTTTTTTCGGTTTTTCAGATTTGAAGGATTTCTGCAAAGAAGCATATTAATTTATAGCTTTCCTATAAGGTGAAAGGAGGCACCAACTGAGACTGAGAGCACAACTTGTCATAAAAAAATAAATATCAGTAATTCTTTAAAAAATATTTAGAAAGCTATCCATTCACAATACTGCACTCTTTTTTTTTTGCAAATCCAAGAACCATTATTTGTTTCTGCTTCCCATATTTGTTGGTTTTCACTGCTATCATGCTGCTTGTAAAACCTGGGTTATTCTAAAGAAGAGTACTTATGACTTGAATTTGGGTAATGCTTGCGACCATACAAATAATCTATCAGTAGCAATATTGTCAGCTGGAGAATTAATGCTATAAATGGATAACATTATGCTACTTGAAACCAATAGCTCTTCACACAGTAGAAGACTCAGGGTCCTATTCAGCAAATATTCAGGGTCCTATGGCTGTGGCCACAGAGGTTCCAGAAGCTCTCGCTGAGTCTAATCCTGATTCAGGAACCAAAATGATATGCTGTGTATATATTTCTCTGCACAGCCTGGATGCGCTGGACACCCTCCCCCACTTGATTCCTGGGAAGGAAAAAAATATGTCTCTGTTTAGCTCAGTGACATGAAAAGTAATCCACAGTAATGCAATCTAAAGAAGTTAGCCAGGCATGTATGAAAAGAACAGGATGCCTGTAAAAAGGGAAGAACTGTCAAACCTAATTGTGGGCTCTGGCTGCAATAAAATTTATC
>JANRGW010003832.1:12870-25172 GCA_024733675.1 Psilopsiagon aymara | reverse complement strand
TGAAAAGAACAGGATGCCTGTAAAAAGGGAAGAACTGTCAAACCTAATTGTGGGCTCTGGCTGCAATAAAATTTATCAAAGAGGGAAGACAGGTTGGATGTAAGGATGTAGATAACTTCTGCTAAGAGATACTTCTCGTATTCTGAGAAATGGTAATCATTACACTACTCCTCATGTATGTATGTCAAGCCGTTCCTATCAACGCTTGGTTACAACTGAGAACTTGGTGATGAGTTTTGTAAACCCAGCTCCCAAATGCCCAGGTAGGCTTTTTAAATGTGGCACTTCAGCTCATAGATATCTTGTCATTGAGGGCACAATCATATAGGCAGATCTCCCCCATTTTGCTCAATCTTCTTTCATAGAATACTCAATTGTTGTCAGCACCCTTGTACTGAAAAGGCATGGTGCATTCACACTGCAACAGAGCCTGTGAGCACTCATAGTTCTCACAGGTGAACCTGTGCTGCTGTGATCCCAGGCACCACTAAATGTAATTGCTTATGGACACAGGGCAAAACTGATTTTTTTTGCTACTTTTTAGCATCTTCCTATTGCCCAATAACTATTTATGCAGCTACCTAGGGTTAGTGCTTGCAGACAAGTAGGTGAAGTCCTCAGTTTTGTTCTAGTAACATGGCTGCACTCTGATGTGTAAAGTATACTCAGAGAGGCTGCAAACACTCTGCCCCTGTATATTATGGTGTCGTTTGTGGCTTGATATGAATACTGTGGTCTTTCCTGTCTTTCTGCGTTGGGGGTAACATTATAGCTAAAACATAGTAGTTTCTTTTGACTGGGATTACTGCCTGACTTTAGCCAGTGATAGCAACAATGCAAGTAAGTGATGGCAACTCTTAGGAAGCAATTTAGTTAGATCTTTGACGATTTTTTGTGTATCATGAGTCAGGATTAGTATTCCCTGTATTGGGGAGAGGATTAGACAGAGGGATTAAAAGGACATCTTTACCCCACTGGACTCTGTGGAATAGCCCCTGAGGATATGGCTAAGAAAGAGTTCAACAGGAATGCCAAATTTCTGCTGAATAGGTTAAAAGGGTGAGGAAGCCTCTTCGGCAGCCATCCAAGCGCAGAAGACCTGCATAACATTTCTGCTGAATAGGGCCCTAAAGACAAAAAACAAAACAAAACAAAACAAAAAAAACATAGGAACCTTAAAAAGCTTTTCTGATTGTGTCGCTTCTTATCAGCACCTCAGATCTCCAGAGACACTTAAACATTCTTTTTCAGTGCAGTTAGGCATCCCTCGAGATGTGCTAGTGGCATGGATGATATATTGTTATGAGAGAAGAAGTCATATTAGGTTGTTCTATACAAAAAAATAGGTTTTGGTTGTTCTGTAAACAAGGTTCATTTCATTATATCAATTAGTAGTGAAAGCTACCCAAGATCTTATTTAAAAAGCAAAACCAAACACTTACTCCAGTGTATAATGCTCACTTTCCCATGTTTATATGTTAAATACATTTATTACTGTCTCCCTAAAATTGAAAGGAGCAGACTTAACTTCTGTGTTATGTCTGACTTTTAATACCAGTGTTTCCGAGCCCTTTTCTACGTTTAAGTGCATGCATGTGGATCTTGGTTTTGTTCATAAAATTTTATCCAACTTCTAATGCCATACAGAAGAATATTCACAATTATAGTAATGGGGAAGCAAGAAATAAAAATCTTACCTCTGCAAGGGGATGCCAGTGAGCAATGGGTTTCCGAGGATATGACAGCATTTCGTTCCAGTGGTCACGGCCTAGACTTTCTGCATCGTTGCCTACTTGACATACTCCAATGACCTCATTGTGACCTACACTGTGAAAATGTTCCATAATATTTTTTTCTTAACATTTTACCTTTAGAACTATACTATTCACTTATTTCATTAAAAACATAATCACAGAGTTTTAAAATTAATTATTGCCTGAAAAACATAAGGAACTATAAAATACATAGGTTTGCTCTTTGCATTTCCCACTAACCAGAGCAATTTTGTATTTTCCTCATTATAGCATACACTGCATGTCTGTGTGCATTTGTTTCTTAATTTTGCCTGAAGATAAAAAAGGTAAGTTGCCTGTGCTCTGTAATTAGTTGCAAATACAAATAAGCTCTAAACCACAATTTTAGAAATAGAGAAATGTGTCTAAGGGTTGCAAAACCAGAACATCAAGGTGCTGACTCTGAAATGTTAAGCTATTTCAGGTAGACGTATATGCAGCTTAGTTATGTCAGTTATGGATGCAAATCTGTACTTTAAAATTTTAGGAAGGAAATTCTGCCTGGTGTTACAAGAAATTTTAGTCTTCTACCAAACTTAATATAACATTAATTTCTCGTTTATTGGGGAAAAATACAGCTTTGTTTCTGGATGCAAAACTACTATTCAAGATTTTGTAAGTCAATAGATGATGTTATTTTACAGCTACAGGTATCTCACCGGTCATAATCCATAACAGCTATCGACAAGTTAATTTGGTCAATGTTTTCTGGAGGGATGTCAAAGACTATGGCTTCATTGTAAACGGGATTAAGGGTATTCCTCTTGGTGGAAGTTTTTCTTTTCTTTAGTCGCCTTCCTTCACACATTAAAGAAACCTTCACGTAGGGATCTGTGAGAATCATAAGAACAAAGTTGGTTTTCTTTTGTTGTTTTTAAGCAAACATAAATAGAAAGTCAAGGGAACAGCCTTCTTGTATGCCCATACCTGCTTGCAGAATTAATCACCTGGATCTGACCAGAATTTGAGCTTCTTCATTACCATTGAATGCCTAGGAAGCAGTAGAGCTTTGAAAGCTTTACCTGATTGAGTGGTTATAATGAAAAATTTAGGTCCAAGAAGCTCTTTGTTGTGTACCAACTTCTCAAAGGGTATTAAAATGCCCACTGAACTGTGCTGTACATGACTGTTTTATACAACAGCCTGTGTATCAGCCTATTTATAACAGCCTAATTACTTGTGCAGATTTGTCAGACAGACAGAAAATGACAATATTTTTCACTGTGAGATTTACCGATGTATGGTTAAAATAAGAGTGTAACAATTACTGGCTTCTATTTCTCAAGAGAATTATAAGTAAGTTTAAACCCTGAGTGTAGCAAAGAAAGCTATTACTTTGTCGCTTCTTTCTGGGAGCTCTACAACTCCCCGCTAGTAGGTAGAAGTCATCTAAGAACTCTAATTTAAATTAGTTTCTTGGTTTCATCATCGAGTTTTGAAAAGGTAGCTGAAAGGAATCTGGGATGACCCCATTTTGTCCATATACCAACAACAGCAGCATTGGCTTCGTGGCTCTGGGAGACTGTCAGAGAGGGTCAGTCTGCCTGTGTGCCATAGCCATAACAAATAGTCTGCTATACAATTTGCCAGTGTTATGAACAGTTTGGCTAACTTGCGCTATTCTGAATCACAATGACTTTAGAAGTAATAATCTTAAAGTCTTTTTATAAGCATGTTATTTTACACTGTTGGTTACAATGGAGCAAACTAAAATATATTACTTTTTCTCTGAAATTCTTGTACTCCAGTAACTCAAGAGCTTGCAGTGTAGAACCCTCTTCTCAAAAATCATTCTGGGACTTGACAGTGCTGATTCTGTGCCTCAGGAACGAATCAGGACAGAAATCCATATTGAACATTAAATTAATTCCTACCTGATGCTCCTGTGATATCCATTGCTTTTAAATTTCTTGCCTTTATTATTGTAATAGTTAGTCTACCAGCTGTTGGAAGGTAGCAGAGTGAAAACATCAGGTCACCAAGATCCACGTTATCCTGTTCCAAGGAAAGAAAGATAATGTGAAGCAACAATAGCAACTTTCCTACCCATGACAAGAGCTAAAGAAAAAAATATACCTTTGGGAATCTACAGTTATGCAAGCAAAAGCTGACTTCTCATTCTGAAATATATCTGAAAAACCAGACATCCATCTGCATAGGTTGCAACATTTGTTGATAGACAAGCAAAGTTCTCAAGTGTAAAGATGATTACAATTTCTAGCACTCAGGGATGAAACACATTTAAGTGGTGAGGTACACTTTGAGGCACTAGAAAGCCTTTGTTCTATTTTATGTTTGTAGTGATTTGTATGTTTAGTTGACAAGCTGCTCCAGATCTCTGTGCCTCTCCTTCTGATCTGCAGAAGGATACCCATAGAGAGGTTCACAGGAAAAAACACTGGCTGTGCAGGTCGAAGTCTTATGCAACTCTCAAGCTTGCATAAGCTGAGGAGTGGTAAGTGTGAAGTCACTGTGGTAATGTGACAGCCTCCACCAGAAGTAGAGTGCTGTGCCATGCATAGACAAGCTCCCTTTTGTAACCTTATCCACCTCTTTCACTGACAGAACGGTTTGCAACCCTTTTCTGTGTCAGTGGCATCAGGGTTTCAGAAAGGTAGTAGAAAATGTAAAAAACATGTTTTCTCATACAAAAGCATCTGGGTTTTTTGGTCTTTTTTTTTTTTTTTTTTTTTTTTTAAATAAAATCCAGGTCTTTTATAAAAATATAGTGAATAAAGGATTGTATTAAATAGTTTTTCGGATTTGATTTGCATTTTTTTTTTTTGATAGGGCAGTGAAGTGGTACTTTCACAGATGACTTCCAGTAACCTCAATGTTTCATTCTTGTCTAAAAAAGTTACTTTGTCCAGCAAATTCAAAGCTACATTCTAGGCTTTATAAGGAAGCGAAATACAGCTGTTGTGGAATATGTGTGTCTTGCCTACTTAGCTCTGTGCAGTAGCTTCATTTCCTTTCCCAGGTTGTCTCCTTCTGTTTCAATCACCAAAAACTGAAGGGTGTCAAATGAAAATACCTTGAAATGCACCTAATTGGTTAGTGCTTGTCTCTAAGCTAGGTGGTGTACAGACCAATGCCCACACCCTATACAGTCACTTTGCATAGATTCATGAGTTAGCAGAAGAGACAGGCAAGACAGAATGAATCCATGTCACAGAGTTGTAGAAAAACGTTATGTTGGAAGGGTTTTCTAGAGGTGACTTGGCCCAGCCCCTTGCTCAAGAGAAGCTTCTTCACTTTAGTTCTCAGATCATGCAAGGAAAAAAAAAAAACCCAACCAGACAACAAAAACCACATACATTAATACAGAAATAGGTACTTCCCTTGCGCTATTATTGAAGAAAAATGTTGACAAAGAAAGAAAAAGCTGATACAGGCCCTTTATCAGTAATAACTAGCTTTTAACCCTGACTTGACCTCATCAACTATCATCTTTTTCATTCTGAAGATCAGTGCTTCATGGTAATAAAAAAAGCTAAAAAAGCTAATTAAGGTTGTGACAATATCAAGAAGGCCGATATGACTCACCCTGTTTAGTGTCTCTTGATGGCTGATAGCTGGAAGCAGTCCTGCTGCAACAAACTGTGTCACTGACTTGCTTGGGCTATGAAAGGATCAAAGTGTTGTTTGAGAAGGTGATGCTCTAAGAAGTCCTACAGGCTAAAGTGATGTCAGCACATCCAGGAGAAAGTTCTCTTTGCTAACACCTGCAGTTAACATTACAGGAGGAATAACTGACCTCTGAAATTTTCCCAGCAGTCAGCTGGAGCTTTATTCCTATAACCTGGGGAACAGGAAGCAGAGAATTCACTTATCCTTCCCATTGTGAGGAAGAACAACTTCCAGCATTTAAGTGTATGTCCCCAACTGTGAGGTTTGTAGCTGTGGAATTCTCTCTCATGCAGGAACTCTGAGGGGAGCAGAATTTCATAAGACATTTAAAGAAATTAGTAAGTGAAGCCATCTTTTTGCAATTTGGGGAAACTGTCACTGGCAAATTTTGGTTGAGATGTTGTTTTTAACGAATTGTCTACAAACTTTCAGGAGAAGATAGCTTTGTTGACTCAGGTTTTTCCTGAACATAACGAAGCCTTCAGGCAACTGTTGTTTTAACTCTGTGTCTGATATACTTAGATATTGCCAACCACGGCAAAGTCATTCTTTATACAACTCCACTGCTTCACATGGTGACAAGATAATTCATTATGCGAGTACTGTAAATGCTTTGCGGTTACTACCAAATACAGGAGTTTCCATGCCAGACTTGATCATCCTGAATAAACATTTTAAAACCTTTCTTTAATTCCTATCAAGGTGTTCATAGGTAAATGGATTACGATGCAATTGTTTTAGATACAAATTCCAGGAAAAAAATGTTACCCTTCTGCATAAATGAACTGGTTAGGAAAGGAGAGATCATACGTGTGGAATGCAGTGTTAGGAATTATGCCATAATAACACAGAAGCTTTGCATTATGCTTGAAAAATAATCATCACCTACACTGTGATGCATTTTTTTAGCAAATGCTGCAATGACAACAAAATTTCGTTGATGCTTTTTTAAAAATTGCATTGGGCATTGTACAGGAAAAATACTGTTAAACTGGAAACAGAGCCTGTAATTTCTTCAGTCTTTTCCAGTTCTAGAAGTTAGATGTGTCATAGCACTAGGTCACACATGATTGTGAGATTCAGTCTGTTCATAAGCCCATGCTAGGAGTAATCTAACCACAGAAGTCTGAGAATGAAACTCAAGGAAATCTTGCAGGCAGCAGCAGGAAAGCAATACACTTTTTGGCATACAATTCCTTCTCTGAGTCTGAAAAAGAAGCCCTATCTTCACATAATTTCATTTTCATTTGTAGGGAATTAACTACTACTCCATAATACTGGTTACTTGCAAACGTTTTCTTAATTTGGGAAAGATAGATCTTCTTTGAATTTGGGAAAGATAGCTTTTCCCAGTGCTCTGACTACTCCACCTTGCTTACCCCTATTTTCTGTAATGAAAGGGCAACACTTTTAACTGTTCCTAACATTGTAAACTTTGATTTTGAGGCTTCAAGGTTCAACTTAAGGAGGGAATATTCTTCAAAGAGAAGCAAAAACTGTGACTGCACCACAGAATTTGCTTGTGAGCGTTCATCCGTCTGGGTGACTGCAATGGAACAGGCAACATGCTCTGGCTGGATATTAGTGGTGTTGCAGGCAGGAATGACTGTTCCACCCAGTAAACACAGGTCCTTTATAATAAATTCAGTTTCTCAACAGAACTGAGGTCTGTGTAACAGAGCACAGAGGAGATTATTGCATATCTTCATGGGTTTAAAATCATTGAGCCACATGGCTTAAGCCATGGATTGTCACTGGAGGTGTACTGTATTACCAAGAAATAGCCTTAAGGAATGGAATTAAAAAGCATAGAATGTAGGATCTTCTGCAAGGATTATGCTTCTGTTTGAATTGAGTACTTACATGTTACTGTGCATGCTTGACAAAATGTGGTGATATAAATATGACTGCCGGAGACATTTTAAAATTCCTGCTCAGGAAAAGACTTCATAATATTGTAGGTTATCAAGTCATGCATTTTGTGCATTCCAAATTTGTGTCTAACTTTATTTAGTGTGGCAGTAAGACTGCACTGTGTATGTCACAGAGCAACCAGGTCAGCCCTAATATAATCAGACCAAAAGGCTGGTTAATAGTATTAATAACTTGAATAAAATATTCAAGTGATAATTAAATTATAACAATGATATTTTCAATATGAGTATGGCCTATATTATTTTTCTTCTAGTCCTGTTCAGCAGGTAGCATATTGTAAGAACTGAATAAATGTACCTAAGATCCAGGCTCCTCTCCCATTGTCCTCAAAAACTGTTCACATTGAGAGGAAGAAAGCACTGCCTTCATTTTTAATCTATAACCTGCTCATTCCTGTATTCTAAAAATCTAGACCAAGATTGGTGTCTGCTTTTCCAGTGCCCCAGTCTTCAGCTTCATGCTTGGGGTGGTGGCTGAGTGCTTCAATGTTGTTGGGTGTGTCCTACAGTGAGATGCACAGCCTAATTCTGATAATTCCACTTAGATTTGTCTCTGAGCTCTTGTTCTATTAATACAGCCCTTTATTCAACGAGGAAAGAGCATCAAGTTTCTTCCTTAAAAATTTTCCTGGTGTTACCTGGGAGAGTTAGATATATTCAGTACTGGGTAAGAAGCCAGCTGGAGAGTTCAAACTGGAGAGGTAAATCACAAGTTTAGCCTGAGAACTGCATCTTGACAAAGGGGACAAATCCTGTACTGCAACCTCAAGATAGATAGGACACTTTCACTGCCATTAGGAACATGGAGATAAGACTGCCCTATCCCATTATGCTTCTTTCTTGTTCAATTTCTGGTAGAAATACTGAATGTACCATAAAAATCATATTACTTGACTAATTTTCAGTGGCTTCTACCTAAAGGTTTTTTGCTCCTGCTTTTCCCAGAAAGCATTTCTTGTCATCTGAGTCTAACTTAGCACATTGAACATGGAGATGTATAATCTTAAAGAGGACTATGACAATGGGCCCTTAAATGGCTTCACATTGATTCCTTGGAGGCTGCGTTAAGAAGCTCAGGCTTGATCAAACCCTGTCAGGGAAATCCATGAGTTACCTGGTCGTTGAGCTGTTTCTGACAAATGGGTATGATATTTGGGATAAGATTTCTCCTCTCCCTTCTCATAAATACATTTGTGTGCAGAGAATGGGGATGTAAGATCATGCAAAACAGGCAGCAATGGATGGAAGAAAACAAAACAAATTATAGGCTCCAACTTTTGCTTTTGCCTCTTCTCTAGGAGAAGGTACACTGTCCATCAGTTAGGCAATCACAGTTTTCTGAAACTCGTGGGTTTTATTTCTGGAGCAGACAAGCTCTGATAGGCATGCTACCATGTAATGCCTGTGCCATTCTAATTAAAGCATATGTCTCAAATATATCAGGTTCTTCAGCTCCCCAGCTATAAAAAGACAGACACTACTTATTTACTTTTCTGGTATGTTGCAAAAATAACACTAATTATGGATTGTGCTCTGATGCATTTTTATGCATCTCATCATCTTACCATTAATGGGAGCATTCACAGGCAGTGGTGCCCTTGCTCACTTATTTGAAAAAGGGTTTTAAGGCACTAGTCATTTGAGAGACTTTCTAAGTTCTTATTGCTATGTCAGAGCTGTACGGCTCAGGCAATGGTAACTTTGCATATGACCTCCTTTTGCAGTTATACATATCTCAGCAAAGGTCACTAGAAAATAGGAAAATTCCAGAGGTTTCATGAAATGAGATGTTATCACTTGAGCTTTTAAGGCACAGAAAGGATTGATTACCGATATTTAATTCAATTCTCTCATTTTTTTCCCTCCTAGCTGAAGAATATGAGTTTTATTTAAAGAAAAAAAAATCTTCCTAGTTATTTCATAATCTTTCTTGGAATTAATGGAATTATACTTCTATAATGCAAGACAAATTTTAGTGAACTTCATTCTAAAATTTGATCATGTGGGGGTTTAATTTAACAAGGATTTATGTTAGAAGAGCTTCACTCTGCTGAAGATATTTTAAGTCTAAATGACTCAAAAACATTTTAAGGAGTGCTATCTGGTTTGGGGGATATAAATTTATTAAGTTGTTCATCTGTGTTGAGAAGTCTAGATTCAGATCTAAGTGAGATGAAATATTCAGTTGAGGTACATGTCGAGGTCATAAATACTATATTAAACAAATTTGAGACTCTAATCTGTTTGGAAATGATAGCAAATTTAAAGTATCTAATATGATGAACTCATGAAGTTAGCTCTACATTTTTGATTATTTAATCATAGAGTTACTTTGAGTTATATCTATGAGAAATGTATATTGAGAAAAACTCTTTAGAAATGCTTGATTTTAATTGATTTGCATGTGACTAGAAGACTGCCAGCTGCTTTCTCATTACACGTTTTAAAGGGGATAGAGAAAGTACGACTGGAAAATTCTACACTCATGACATCTTAGAATCAAAGTTCTGGTGTCCTCAACATAAAAAGGACATGGAACTGCCGGAACAAGTTCAGGGGAGGGCCACGAGCATGATCAAGATACTGGAGCATGTCCTGCATGAAGATAGGAGGAGAAAGCTGGGGTTGCTCAGCCTGGTGAAGAGAAGGCTGCATGGAGACAACATAGCAGCCTTCCAGTATCTGAAGGGGGCCGATAAAGATGCTGTCCCTATAAGGGACTCTTCATTAGGGGCTGTAGTGATAGGACAAGGGGTAACAAGTTAAAACTTAAAGAGGGGAAGTTTAGATTGGATATAAGGAAGAAGTTCTTTACTGTAAGGGTAATGAGGCACTGAAATGGGTTGCCCAAGGAAGCTGTGAATGCTCCATCCCTGGCAGTGTTCAAGGTCAGGTTGGACAGAGCCTTGGGTGACATGGTGCATGATGTATGTATGTGTCAACCCTCACACCTCTAATGTGATATGTCCCTGTCCATGGCAGGGGGGTTGGAACTAGATGATCTTAAGGTCTTTTCCAACCCTAACTATTCTATGATTCCGTAAATGAACTTCAGTGAAGTAGATATTCATTAATGCCTCAATAAGAATATATCTACAGAGATATGATTAAGTAAAGTTTGTGGAAAAATGGGAATGGTCCTTTACAATTATTCTTTCAATACATCAATGTCAGGCTATACTTCATGTTTTAAGTTAATTTGCAAATTGTATTATTTTCTCAGTGATTTAATTTTTTTGCATTTTGTTGTCTGTCTTTATTCATGTTTTCCTTAAAAAATGAAAACAAGTAAGTAAAGAAACTTTTAGACCTAGGTATACAAAAATGAGTCTTATTTCACTTCATAGGAAAGAACATTAAAAAAAATTCTGAAGCTTGGTTTCCCTACAGTGAAGGAATATACAAAAAGCAGAACTATTTGCATGTAGTTCATTCTGGATTTTATACTGCTTTGGGTATACAATATAATTTTCATGTCAAGTCACAGACTAGTTATCAACTATTATGCCTACACAACTGTACAAAGTGTATATATAGAGAAGCACAAAAGGCAGGAGAAGAAAATGAGCATTTGAATACCTACTACTCTCTCCATGGGCTTGTCTGTGTTACAGCATTTACTACTACACATTCATACAAATGCTGGGGAGCTGCAAGGTTCTTGCACGACTAACCAGCTAAAGAATCTAAGCAAAAAACCCTTACAGGAAGAAAGAAAGCATTTAGGCCATCCAGCAAACAGATGTTGCGTGTTGTAATTTAAAAAAAAAAAAAAACAACCCTCTTGACAGTGAAGATCAACTTCAAGTTTGATGCTTAACTATGTGGCTTGATTTTTCTCTATTAGAATTTTTATTAGCAATGCTAAGGTAATATCACAACAGAGTTTCTATTACCTCATCTCTGAGGCATTCTGAAGCACCTTATGGTCAGTCAGAAATCAAGCCTGACAGACCAAATCTGAATACCACAGCTTTGTGTTTTACCTCGTAAGGGCTGAAAGAAGTGTGAATCCTTCCTTCAGACTGAGTTGTAGAGAGCCAGTATGAGCTCAGGGAGTTTATTTTCTTATTTTAACTTACAGTATTGCCCAGTATCTTGGCAATTTCCATATAAAGCAGCATCAAAAGTAAAGCTCTCTGCAGGTAGCATATCCCCTATCTCCACTTCAGAGCCTGGAGATCTTTTGATATGGATTTTTTTTTCTCTCCTGTTTCCATCATCCTTGTGTCATGACTGCTTTAAGGCAGATCACTGCAATCCACATAAGGAGGATCCTCCAGACATGACTTTGTATTGTGCCAGTTAGTCAAGATATCTTAGAATGTGATGACTGGAGTCAAAGAATAAGCTTGTCACCTTTATATATTTAAGAACAAATCCAGTTAATTTTTTTGAGAAGAACATACCCATAACTTGCTCTTGCCACAATGTCCTTAGTAAGTCAAGGACAGAGGCCTTTTCTTGTCAGACAGTCAATGTACCTATCTCTCTAAAATCCCAGCATCTGCATTGTCGTAATTTATATCCCATAAATAGGATGGCAGTGATTGCCCTCAGTCAATCAAGTCATTTAAGTCTTTACTGATAAATTATTCTGTAATAAGAGCCTCACTTTAAAAAAGCCTCCATTCAGTAAACTGCATAGACATAATCATTTTTATACCTACACTGAAATCCTATAGATTTTACTGTCTTTGAATCCTTTACATACATTTTCAATTCCCAACAACTAAAGTGCTTTGCTGAATCTGGGCCTAAGAGTGTATCTAATGAATTATCCCACAGCTACTGAGACTGAGTTAATGTCTTCATCTAAACTGATGAACTTGGGAGACAGACTGAATCAAGCTAATGAAAAACAGTAGAAACGTGATTGGAAAAATTAGAGTACTTGTCCTGTTCATGTATGTGTGGCTGTGACAGAAATTTATTTAACAGGAAA